>JBAMHV010000013.1:18272100-18310901 GCA_037177535.1 Pseudomugil gertrudae
GTTTTTACTGTAAAATATAATTTTTACAATGTAGAAATTTATCAAAATGTTGATGGGCTTATTCGTCAACTAATTTATGTATTTAAGAATTTCTCTTAAATTCGTATAAAAAGTGTCGCCGATTTTCATCATTATTAAATCATGAAGCCAATATCTTATTTCATTTAAATTCTATCTTTATTAAAATTTAAACTAGAAAGAAAGAACATAATCCAGTTATGGGCGAAAATTCTGAGTGCCGTGTCAGTAAATTTAAAAAATTATTGTGGCAGGCCAATAAATTAAAAAAAAATATTGCAATGAGCCCGTAAATAAAACAAAAAAATTATATTTTATTAACTTTCAACCGAAAACATCTTCTTTATAGAAATGCTATGCAAAATATGCAAAATTATTACTAAAAATCTATAAAAACATCTTAATTTTAAAAAATGAATCAAAATTTGATTTTTTAAACATTATTTATTTAAGGGGATACTTAATCTTTTTTAAAAAAGCTTGACTGATCGTATTAAAACTGCTCGAGTGTCCGAAATTGCCCGCGAACCGTACTTATTTTATCACCGCTGTGGATCAATAAAAAGTTGAAATTCACGTTTTTGTATATCCTCTTTTTACTCTCGATGTTTTCAGTCATTGCGAACTACTCAGATATTTTTTTTTTCAATTTTACTTTCAATTTTTTTTCTTTTCATTGTTTTTATTCATTATTAACGTTTTATATTCATCTTGTTGCTTAATATTACCTTACGTCTTCAAAATTTTTTCCGGTTATATTATAAATTTTCGCAAAGCTAATATTTATCCTTTTAGAAACTTCTTTTTTATTCGGCCGCTTTATTAAAATGTTTTTATGAGCGATTTGATCAGAATTATGCCATAATACTATGTAAAAATTAATCAAAGCGACGATTTTTTATAATAATAGTCATTTTTTATAAATGAGCCTATTATAAACCATCTTGCAAAACTACTAAAATATTCATGTTAAGTTCTTCCATGGAGCCAATCTACAGTTAAAATGGATTAAAGATTCATTATATATCAGATATTTTATGAGAACGTGGAGAAAAAAATGGTTTAAATAGTTTACATCTCAAGAGATCAAAAGCGTCTATATATGGAATTTATAAATTTGAATTATTTTAATATATTTTAATCAATTTTCTCGTTACACAATAAAGCCTTAAGTAAGATCATAGTAATTCGAATTTTGAGGCAACATAAAATATAATTAATTTTTCTTGTGTAATAATATGAATATTTTCATCTATAATTTAAATTTATTTAGCCTAAAAATTCAATCATAAAATTTTATTTCTCCAATAAAAAATAAATATCTTATATTTAGTGGTAATATTAAAAATTTTTATCAACCTTACACTTAAAAATTATATTTCAAAATATTTGTATAAAATAAAAAATCTCATTTAAAAACGGCTAGTCTGGAAAATGTTTCAAACATTATCAACAGGTACGAGGATACCGGTTCATATCGGCTTGATATCATTACTTCTTATACTGACAATCACCAGCTCCCACATTTGTATCAATTTAATTAGAAATTGTGTATTTGAAAAGTTATTTTTACTAATAACACGGTGTAACTAAACCAAACCAGACCAATGCTGCTGGTCACACTTCAGAACATGCTAGGTTAAAGTTAAGCTAGCCCACGTGATTAAGTGATTTACATTCAAGGTCCAAAGATAGTCAAATGTGCACTTTTTAGAACTTAAACGTCATTACATGTTCAGCTTTATTTAAAAACTGGAAAGGCACCTGCTTTAACCTCCATGCCATCTGGATCATGTTTGAATTAGTGAAGCAAATCAATTTAACCCTTTAGGTTTTTAAATATAAACCACTGACAGACGGTGACGGTGTGTTATAACCGTCTGGATCATGCTATAAATAACAAACAAACTCCCGTCCTTATAAAAACAACATATACATTTCAATTATACTAATAATACCAATATGCTGATAACTGACTGTGTGGGTTGAACAGTAAGACCTTTAGCTGAATGTTGTGTTCATATGATGGTTTTTTTTGTGGGGGCAACACAACATGACAGCAACACACTCATACTTACATTCCTTTTTTTGTTGGCTTTGTCCTTTTTTGGTTTCACTTACCATGGTGACATTTTGATTATTGCAGTATTCATAGTTTTTGTTGTGTTCAATGTTACAGTCGTGTAACACTGTCACCCACATAAAAGACAAGAAAAAAAGATCATATCTTCTTTTAACATGATCGTTTTATTGTAAAAACCTGAAAAGAGTTTTATGTTATGATATGATGCACTTCACTTTTGGATTGTGTCTGATCATTTTTATCTTTATCATTGTCTTTGGTTGAGGGGTGAATGTGGGAAAGTTTGTGATTTGTTTCTTCTGGCCCCGAGGTCTGAAAGCAGGTACTGTTGAAATTGATTAATACAAATGCTTTTCATTTTAGGATGCCTGATCATCGTCCTATCATTTTGCACTTTAACAAATAAATGATTTGTATATGGTAAAAAATAAGTTGATATTCTTTATCCTTTTATCTGACACCACACCATAAATAGTTAAAGATAAAAAAGGAACACACTGGGAACGTTCGCAAGAGCTATTTGCATTTCTGAGATAATGTTTTTTATTTATTTAATTATTTTTTAGTCTGTAATTTTTGGTTAAATCTGGTAAATTCTGGGTTCTCCCCAATCAATTATTATTCCATCCTTACAAGAAAGTCTCATGCTTTGTGTCAAATTTCAATATGGCTCTGGTACCCACACATTACTGTGAACAGCATCACTTCTTCATATAAACTATCAGTATTATAATAATAAGAACTGACCTAAATTATTCATATTTTGTCTGCTGCCAAATTGTCCCTATTGAGGACACCTTTAATCCAAAACGCACATTGTTTGCAATATATTCCAAATACAGTGAATATATCCTGCTTGTGTAAACATGCATCATTAGAAAGGCAGTAGGCTTGCATGGCAAACGAGGGTGTTCACCACACTTAAAGATTAAAGTTTTGTCACATTTTGTGACAACGTCCCTCAGAGTTTAATGCCCCCATGTTTTGATTGAGAATACCCACACATACATGATTTAGAATGTACAAGGCTACAACCTGTCTGCCCTGGTTTTCAAGTATCTCTCTCATGTGTACCTGTCCACACATAAGCCTCTATTTGTAAAACCTGTACTGCTCTTTTGATAGATTGTATCTATACTTTTATCTTATGCAAACATTTGAATGTAGCCAATGTCAGCATTCATTTTTGTATTTGAAATCTTTGAAATTTTACAGTGGTATATATGTAACTGCAACAACTATGACTTGTCATCTGAGTGTTGCCAACTTCCACCCACTACCTTGCTGAAATGCACCCTATGTGCACAGCAATAGAGGATTTAAGCTGGAGCTGCTCTGCTTGTGGCACATTTATTTCAGCAGTATTAGAAAGTCAAAATAGATTCTGGCATTGTAGATATAAAAATGATTGTCACAACTGGACAAATGTGTCTTTTTATCCTATAATTTCTCACGCTCGTAGGGTAAAACAAGTTTGTATTAGAAAAGCATGTATTTTCACAGTGAATTATCATAATTTTAACATTGTTTAAAATATTCCGATCCTGCTGCTGGGTCTAAAACTAGTTTATGAGAAAACTCATTTGGTCTCTCTATCAGGAAACAACCATAGCTCTTTTGTGTGCCTATGTTTGTCTACTTGGACAAAAAAGGTAAGATTCTAAGTAAAAAAAAAAATACAATAAAATAAACTGATGAACTCTCTTCTCTTGCAACTTTTTTTTAAGTATTGAGCTGCTGGTTTAGTTTTATAAGGATCCTCCTTTTTTCCTCAATAAATGTAAAGAAGTTAAACCTCCAAGTATAGGAATGCTGAAACTATCCATTAGATTTCTGTCTGCTCCAATGAGTCTCCAACTGGAATAGAGTCCATAGTGTCCATTGGAAACATGTACTCCAGGCATGTTTTCAATAGACCAAGTGATATAGGGTACAGTTGATCGTTTTTTTTTTGGATCCCTGGTAAATACAGGCCAAGAACTATTGAGCTTTGTATAATGGCTAAGATAAGATGGTAACATTGGGCATTAACCTAGCTTTCAGAGTTTATTCAGCAAGTATTTAGTTTCACATTTGCAAGGTCACCTTTTCCCCCTGCTGTACCATTACTACAAGATGCAGAAAGTACCAGCAACTGAAATGGGTCTGCTTATTTAATGACTAATATTCTGTGGGTAGTACATTTTTCTAGTTATTATGTATATGACCTCCTGCTGATTACCCATATACTGCAAGTATCTGATTAATAACTAAGGGACAAAGGGAATGCAAATGACAGATGGAGAATGAGTGAAGCATTTATCCTGTACAGGTTTGGCTCTACAGACAGTCTGACTAAGATAATCGTTTTGTCAGAGGAGCTGCCATTTTTAGGTCATGGTAGAGCTGGAGCTTCACAAATTACAATGATGAAAGTTGGGCCATGAAATAATACTGGACTGTGATGAAAGACACTCTCAATACCAGCACTAAATTCAGCAATTGTTCTCCCATGCCAGGAACAGAAAGACAAACACGACCTGATTCTTTTAATTTGATTATTACATTTTAACAATTAAACCATAGAGATTTTGTTTTAATTCAAATATTAACAATTTTTTTTTACAAATTTCATTTAGTAGGGAATTACAAATTCAAGTAAATATTACTGTAAAGATAGGACTTTTTTTTCCTCTTTAAGTTTACATTGGGTTTATGTTTAAACATGCAATGCGAATAAAGTGCAAAATACTTTCAGAGCTACTAATACACTTATAGTACTGCACTTATAGCTCTGCAAGATAACCATGGTACATAAGGAATGCAATCATTATGTATAGTTGTGGTTCCAGAAATGTTAAATGACATAAATTTCCCTGGTGACTGGACTCATATACAGTATATCTACAACAGCAAAGGTCCATAATGTTGGTCTAGAACAAGTATCCAGAATTAGAAAATGCACGAGTTAGTTAAAACCACAATGCATTAAATACATCAACCCTAAACTACACATGAGGAATTTGTGGTTGTGACAATAAAAAGGCATCTTCACACCTCATCCCTTCTTGCTTTGTTCCTGTGTCTGCATTATTCAATTGTCAAAAAACTAAATCAACAGTCAGCTCAGGGGTCAGCTCCCTGGATTTTCTCAGGAAAGAAATAATAAATAATGAATATTTTTTAAAAAAAACTGTGAAAAGGTTGTTCTAATTCTTGATTAACCAACAATACCTAGAGCAAAAACACAGAGAAAAATTTAAACAAAAAAACACCTAACCGTTTAAAAATGGGCTAATTATTTACAGCCCAAGCAGATCAACACAGTTTCACTGGACTCTGTGTGATTGACAGGTAGTGTGACACGCCCCCTTCATTTGCTTCTTGTTTGGGCTAAATCTGCGCAGCCCCAGCGAGCGAATTTTGACCAATGATGGATGACTTGACGCCAGCGAAAGAGTTCTGTTGAGCTGAATGGCTGTAACAGCAGAAATTCACGCAGGACGCAGAGGTCTGACTGCACGTCTGTGGCCGCTCAGTGCTGCAGCATAATGATCGAGCTGTCAAAAGCTCGCTTTGAGAAAGCCTGACATCTAATGTCATTTGAACTGATAAATCCAGAGCTGTTTTCACAGTTTAAGGCCAGTTTCCCCAAAAAACAACTGGATGTCACATGTAAACATTTCCCAATGAGCTGCAAAGAGAAACTAAAGGGTGAACTGATCTTATAGGGTGATCTAAATCTTGTATATTGTAATGGGACACTTTTATGTTAAAATGTGGTCCGTTTGGCTCAAAAATATCTGTTAGCCCTTCTACTCAGTGTGACCACAAGCCGTCACTGAGTCAGCTTTATTTCCTGACCTCCAATGTGGATTCAAGCATCAGCCATAATCAATAAGGACAGAGAACTAATACAAAAAATAAATAAATAAATAAAATGTGGCACTTCAGGCAAATGCTGCAATGTACAAAACTTTTTGACATCTTTGCCACAGAATCGTTCTCATCAGCTCCCTTGGTTGATGATGATAATGGTAGATCCTTTAGTAAACTACACAACACTTAGGTTCAGGTCTGAGGAAATCATTAAGCACTTAGTAATCTAAGCTACATAAAACCCACATAAAACTGTTAAACTAGCTGTTTGCAAAGTTATGATGGCAATCACTGATAAAAACGTTTTCTTTTTACACCTACGAGAATTAGTCTTGTAGCATTTATAAAAAGGACAACTAGTTATTTCGGACTCCAGCATTCCCAGCAGAATAGATGTTCAGTGGATTATGTACACTGGAAAAAAACAACACATATTTGAGTTAGTTCTTTACCAGAAAATTAAAGAATGCTGATCCCAATTTCATCATTTATAAAAAAGAAACCCATACAGTTCACCCCAATGTCTGTATCCAATTTACTGTTGAACTTGGTTGAGATAGCATCCCCAGTAGAGGAGCGTGTCAGTGAGTGAAGAGTGAGAAACAGACACAGAGACATGGTTGGTCATTCAATTCTTTATTTCTTATGTCTTGTCTTTTCTTCCTCAGCACACAGAGAATTACACTAAAACTGAACCCTGCTCTAAAACTGATCTCTGTAGCAGTGCGCACATTTCTATTTAATCAATTAATGAGGCTTTTTGGAAGTATATACTAATTGAGCCCTGCTAACCCATTTTAGTGACTTTAAGAACTTATATGGTTTTTATACAGATCTACAGATCAATTATCACCAACAATTTATCCGATGTGATGGCCCCTACAGTTGTCATCCTTTATTGTTTGCAGGTACCTTCTGATTGTGGCATGGGCTGCAGCTGGGCCCCATGAGGCTCGTGCCACTAATAAAGATTCTCTTCCAAGCTGAGTTGGCATCTGCCAGACTGTGGCTGGGAGATCCTCTGAGCTGGTGCTATGTCTTGTTTTCAGCTTTGAATTGGTTAAAATAAAGCTTTGGTATGACTTACCACTTGAACCTGCCCCCATTTTTGCTACTTTCCCTGAGTGGTTTGTAACACCAAAATGACACTCATCTAGAAAATATATATTTGGTCCTTTGTTACTAAGGCAAAGTACTTCCACAAACAAATTACTTTTACTCAAATGACCATTTTGAAAAGTAAATGTACATTTTAGTCTCCATAGTAATTAATTTTGTTCACATATTTCTTTCTCACCCTTTTTTAAGTATACTTGAACACAACTGCTGCAAGATTTGCAGATCATGTGATTATTGTGGCGTACTTCTTTATGCATTGTATTGTTTGTCCAAAGGTTGAATTAGCTGCTACAACCCCTAAATTAATTGGCCATAATTTAAAATTGAACCTATTTGTGAATGATTTTGCCTCCACCAGATTTTTTTTTAATTATCTGTATTTCATAATTGTAAATTGAAGCTGTAGAGAACTTTTATAATAGCAAAAAAATGCTCAGATTCTAGAGTTAAGTGCTTTAGAGATTCTCTGCATATGTGTCTACTCATTACATTGACTGGAATGAGAATAATTAATAATTCAGAATGAATTATTCTGAATTAAATAATTCTGAAGTTTTCTTTTTACTGTTTACATGAAAAGATTAAGTCAAAATTAAGGGTCTAAATGGAAACACTTTTATTTGCCTTCTCTTAATCCTGCTTTAGAGCTGGGGGTTGGGAGTGTTCTGATTAGACAGTGTGGATGTGTTGTACTTACCAGAAATAAACAAATTGCATTTGCAGCCTCTCATCTTTTTGGCAATGATGTGAAAAATAATACAAGTACCATTTTTCCTTTAATTTCTATTATATTTTTTAAGTACTAGCTCCACATGCGCACACTGCTTCAATTTTATCAGCAGCTGAGGAGGAAAATAGAGTACCAAAGACGAAAGGCACATGTATGTCATCACAACAGAACAAGGTAACAAACATGTGCAGAATAACTTTGAGTCACTTTGAGTGGAAGGAACGTGACAGCAGAATTAATTAGTTTGTATTTAAAATGAGAATAAACAAGCCACTTACTAAATTAGGTTTAATCCTGAATTGTCATTTTCATTTAAAATAAAATGTTTACATGTTGATTTTTTTTTCTTTTTTTTTTTAATTACATTTATTCAAGATTAAAGAGGAATTAAAACTCATGTTAATGTGGCCATTGTCATTTTTAGTTTATTTGGATGTTGATGGTTAGCATGAATTGAATTGGTCTGATGTGTTGTGCGAGTCCAAAAACTGTTGCCAAAACGTTTATGATCTTATCTCTCGTATATGGTGTAGCAGACCCACAGTTTGGAAAATGTGTTTGATGTCACAGTTTATACATTTTTGCCTGCATTTCAAACTATTTATGTTGTCACTAAGAACCAGAGTTGGATTGAAAGAAAATCAAATTGATAAAAATCGAAGTTGTGGAATATCAATTAATAAAATCGTAAGAATTTTTTTATACATGTCCTTTTTAGTGACCCTCCCCTCGCATAACTGACTCTGTCAGCTCTTAGCTGAATGGTTGCCTGTGTCCATACATCCAAAATTAGGATCTCTTGCCAAGACAATGCCAATTTCTGATGTTTCATTCATCATTGGATTAAATTTAAACCTTTTAAGCAGCTTATTACCTCTCATATCTCATACCTCTCACTCAGAAGTTGAGAACAGTCTTCATCATTCTCAAATTTAAAGGTTTTTAAAACATAAAGTGACAACAACGAACACACAAACACAATAACTCTACCAATAGGCTGTTAAACAGTCTTTTGAGTAACATCAGAAATTAATCAAGATGCATCATATCAGAAAAATTACTCCCAAATATCAAAGTTTGATGTTTAGGTTAATCTAAAAAGGCTCAGTGTTTTATAAATATATATATCTGACAATATATTATTTAATGAAATTGAAGTGACCAATGGTCAATACACAGGCAGGCACAATTTAAGTGCTTAAAGGAATCGATTGGCGAGGCTTGGTGGTCAAGTAACAAAACATGGCTTGGTGTTAAGATATTTAGAGAGACAAGATCGTGAGCAAGGCAAATAAGAGTAATCCAGGATCATATACCGGTACTGGCTAAGCAAACTTGAGTAAACCACAGAAAGACTGGTGGGCAAAAAAAGCTGTTGATCCAACAGATCCATCAGAGCGGGATAAATAAAAAAAAAAAAAACCCTGAAATTTGTCTTTGTGGGTGTGACTATGTTCATATTACCTTTTAATAAGCTGTATTTTCTATTAAGATTATCATTAGTCAATATAATCCTGATATAAACTGAGTTCTGTTTAACATTATTAAATCTATAATTGGAAGCAAACAAAAAGTAGAATCGTCATCATTCTGCAGCAAATATGTCTGTTTTTAGAGGTTATTTTCTTAGAAAATTATGGATGAGTTGGCAAAGAGTTTTCAACTTGCACAAATAACAATCTGAAGCATTGTTGGAGGTTTTTGGAAGATCTCTGCTTCCCCAACACTTTTCCAGCATTTCCATGTGGGTTTCTGGAACAGAAAATTATTTCCATGAACCTAAAGGTCCCAGCATGTTATTGCTTTAACAAGCTGTTGCTGAGTTGACCAAGTGAATGGCAAACTGTTTCCGTTCCGTGAGGAGTATTACCCTCCAGCAGGGGCTTTTTTGAGGTAAAACTATTTCCTTGGAAGTTAATTTTGGACTTAATATCTGTGTGGAAACACACATAGAGCCCTCTAAGAGTCTAAATCCCTGAGGAATGTTTTTTTTTTCTCTACCTTCTGCTCTGCGTTTGGCAGGTAGTGGACTGAATCTCCTGCAGCTGAGCTGATTTAGAGTAGCAGGACTAAACAAACAAAAAGGCAATGAGTATGGAAAAGCTATCCAGCATTAAGAATTATTATATATTATACCATTATTATTCAGTCATCTGAAAAACATCTTTTCCCTTCTTTATTATATGGATTGATAGCAGTTTAACATACTGTTTAATTTAAATTTGAGTAAGTATTACAAACTAGTTTTGATTGTGTAAACATGAACCGACCCATTGCTTAGTACTGTTGCCATGCTTGAACAACAACAGAGCGCCTCAGTGTGAGAGAAGCTCAGGGAGAATCTCTGGAGTGCATCAGTAATCAACGCTGAAATGAAGTTAAGCCACATGTTGAACCATGAATGCAACCTTATCAATTCTCCTCTCAAATCCTTATAAGTATCTTTTCATGCCCCCAAATCCAATCAGTTTATTCCCAGTTCCTCTTGCTGATATGTTCAACTGTCTAATGGATTTTTTTTATTCTGTCCCAAACTCACCTACACTAAATCATCAGTAAATGAATCATCGGTTGCCTGCTCTTAAAATAAATAAATAAAATAAATCAAACTGTTTCTTCATGAATATTTAACTTATTCTGGTGTTTCATAATTAGGTCATTTACATACATGCTCCTCTGTGAAAGAGGAAGATTGTGATGGATTCACAGCTGAATTGAACAGTTTTTCCAAAATAATCAGCAGATGTACTACATTCATTGTGTCACACTACCAGAAATACAATTGTCACTTTATCTCTGTCCTGTAATGGCTCTGGTCACCTGCATTACCAAAACACTAGGGTCCTCCCTCAGGTTGCTGCCTGCAGATATGGCTATTAGTTCTGCTCCCGTGCTTACAGAAGTGAAACCCCAGGTCAGCGGAAGGCAGTGAGACATAGGAGTGAATGACATCCCATCCAATTACTTGTCACCTCTACACAGGCCAGTGCAGAGACTTGAGAAGACCACATGAGACAAGCAATTACACAGAAAAAAGATTCTGATCACTGCAGAGGTATAGCACACCTTATCCTAACCCCCTATGTAGTTCCCATTTTTTAAAGTGATGCAAACTAAAGTATTGTGGTATTTATAAATGCAAACACATTGATTCTTTGTGAAAACCTCAGAGGGGTTCTACAGCACATAATCAAAGTGGGATCTATATGTATAAAAGGAATCCAAAGGGGAAACACGATGTGTGTTTTGTAGATGAACTACAAGCTTTTAAGGCTAGTTAATAGAACATTGATTTTTCTGTGATTGTAGTCTGTATTTGACCGTGAAGATATTTTTTGTAAGACAGCAGGACATGCCACCTCTTCTGTTTGGAGTAAAAATGTGCTGGAATTGGAATTATTGTTAGTCTTGGGTATAAAGAATTAAGCTCCTGCTGATATGTTATAAATAACTGAATCCTGTTTTTGACAGTCTTCCCATTTCCCCAGATATGAGTCATCCGATTTTAAAGCATTACTGGTAACATCTCATTCTTACTGATTTGGTTACCTTGCATGAGTAATTCCAGGATTATATCACGAAGACAAGAAAACCCCATAAATTAATGCTTTTTTCTGATGCTGGATTTTTTTTCATACCATGTTTGCTTGTTGATATTGTTGATTTAACAAAAAATGAACCTGTGTTTTCAGCAGCCTCCATCTGAAACTCTTGACAGCCCACTTCTGTGACCAAGGTTTACATAAAAACTAAAGACAAATGTAACTACAGCAATGACCTTGTAAAATGTCTAATGGTGAAAAAAAAAGCTCTGCCTGTAAATGGAAAGGAGCCACCAGCCTTTTCATGATTTTGTATGTATGATTACTTTTATAGTTAACATTTGTGTCACCTGACATTCAATACAAGAAAACATTTCATTTGCAAAGGAAACAAAGTTTCATGCATGCAGCCACAGCCTTGGAACCATAATTTTATCTGTCATTTTAAAGTTGAAATTGTGTACACATGATATACAAAAAGCAGTAGAATTTGCACTAGAAATGAGTCTTGAAACTGTTCGGTGCTGCAGAAACCCCATATTGCAGTTGCATTACGTGCTGGAATTGCCATCCATCTCAATTTAGTTGTTGCCTTCTCATTTGCCACTTCTGGCTGCTCGGTTATTGGTGTGGGTTTATCATCAATCAGATCAGTAGTTGGCTTCAGGATGGCGATAAGCTTCTGCTACAAGTTCAATGCCACTTCTGAAGCTCAATCGTCCTATCTTATGCACTTTTTTCTACACTATGGCCTGTCAACCTTTCAGCAAAGATAAGCAACTCTGGTCCATGAGGACCTCTTGGACCAGAGTGCAAGTGTTAGGAGTTTCCCAGCTACAACACACCAAACTCAGACTTGGACTTAATGAGCAAACTTCCACAGGGCTTGACATTAAACTCTGCACAAGTCTCCAAATAACTCATTGATTTGAATCAGATCTGTTGTAGAAAGGAAACTCCTGTCACTTGCTGGACTGTGGTCATTCAGAACCAGAGTTGCCCACACTTGCTTCAAATTACAGATCAGGGGTGTCCAGCTCTGATCGTCAGGGCCACAATGCTAAAGGATTTCATTGTATCCCCATTTCAACAGATGTGCCTCAAGTAATAAGCCAATGTGCAGAGCTAAACTATAACATTTGGAAAAACAATAACAAAGTACAAAATCTTTAAACTATTTTAAAAATTCAGATAACTATTGTATTAGTATTTGTATAAGCAATTTATGGATTTCCTTGGTATCTGATCAATGCCAAAATGTGCAGTTTTGCAGTCGTTAATTTGGATGGTGTTATGTTTGTCTTTTTATTGAATGCAGTTTTGTAGGAGAGCTATTTATATATATATATATATATATATATATATATATATATAATTGGAGTAGAGAAACACTGCCCCTAAGCTGGCTTTGGATATTCCTGACATAGAAGGAAACTATTTAATGCATGATATTAAGTAGCTATGTTTGACAATAGCTAAAGGACTTCTTGAGTTCATTCTTTAAAGTAAGACAAGTGCATCCACAAGAATGCAGTTATGATTTAATTGGCCGCCATCATATCTGGCTATCTATTCTCTGAATACGTTTTAATTTAATTTGCTCACAATCCAAACGCGTGCAGAAAGTAATTCAAGAGTATTTTTCTTTTTAAAGGGCACTGAAGGAATCTGAGTTCACAGAAAGAAGCTCAAGCTTGTGTGCAAGACTTTTGCACGTACAAGGTTGAATTTGAGAAGCAGAAGCTGGGGTTTGAATTGAAGCACATATCTGTATTAAATCAAGGACTTTTCAACTGCTTAAGCAGAGTTTAGAGGGGGAGCAGAATAATATTTAAGCATATAAATAAGGAAACTTGCTCATAACTAGGTTTTTGACTATAGGCTACATAAACCAGGGATTTTAAAAGAAATTTTGTGATTATTGTCCAAAGATCTTTCAAGTTTATAATGCTGTTTTGTATTTGAACGTTTGGCATAGGAGAGGTGAAAACACACACACACACAGTCATTGAAAAACTTAACCATCTCAATTTCTGTATCATCATTGTCACATTATTAGATTTTGGACATGTAGCCACCCATTAAATGCGTTCCCGTGAGACTGGGCTGAGTAAACAGCTGCTGATACGCTGCCTGTCATTGCAATGATTTAGATTTCACACAAACGTGGCCTGCAGGAAAAGGATTTATCAAAATAACAAAGCATGATTTGTTTTGTTCTGGCTGAAGACTCCTGTGTTTCTGTAACCAGAACTTGCCACAATAGGTTTTGTTTCTTTATGTAGCAATTTGTTTTTTGTAAATCCAGCAACACATCCAAGAATAATTTGTCTGTTTTGAATTGTCAGTTTTAGTTTTATACATGCAACTTACATTTAAGATCACCAACCATAAAATCAGCTCCACTGACTCATGCAAACACATGTTGTAAAGAGTGAACAGCATAAACATCATACATAAGTACGCTGTGTTGTGAAGTGGTGCCACATTATTTTAAAGTACATGGCATACTAAACCTGTATCTCAATTCAGAGCCTTCATTCTTTGAACTGAGGATTCATTGGTTACATATATCATAGTGGTGTACTGTCCCAACTTAAAAGTCCCTTTAAACCCATCCATTAACTGTATCGCTTACTCCAAGGAAGGATTGCGGGTAGCTGGAGCTTATCCCAGCAATCAATAGGCAAGAGGCAGGGTACACCCTGGACAGTTCACCAGTCCATCGCAGGGCCAACACAGAGAGATGAACAAGCAGAGGAACAACCACACACACATGCACATTTGCTCATGTTAGGTCACTTTCTAAAAAAAAGACAAGCTAATACTGGTGATTGATTCCTTACTTAAAGGTCTTTACAGTGCTATTAAAATGATCCTCATGATTTATAGTGAAGGCCTTGCAGATCTTGAAGTTAAATTTTTGCAGAGAGGAAGAATGTCTCTTTTAATGGAAAAGTCATGGGGAATCAATATTTATCTGTTTTCTGTTTTCAGTCATGATAATCTCACACACCAGTAATCACGTTTTCAGTAATGGGAGAAAATACCTCATCGTTTAATACAACGCATTTTTGAATTATAGCTGATTATTTGATAGGCGAGGGGTTTTGTATGACTGCATTTATTCGGTTAGTTAGTGAATTTAGACCCAAATGGGGATTGTGTCATTCAGTAGGCGAAGCATGTGTTGTTTAGTTTATTCTGCTGGCCATGCAGTTGCTGATTAGCCATTCAAGTCAGTCTGGCAGTGATGCTGAAAAGCTGAATACTAAATTAGAACAGAAGCCTGTTGGGTAAATGTGTATAGTACAATCGCCACAAGGTATATAATTAATCAGTGTGGGAAATTGAAGCTTTATCATGTATCTCACCATCAACCCAAAAAACAAATACAATAATAAATTATTATGAAGTTATTAAAATGCATGTCTTATAAGCAGGAAGGTCAAGCATGAAGTTTTTATTTTTTAATCAGAGTTGTCTTTCTCTATCTTAACATGCCAAATGATGACTTTTCAATTTTATATAGTTTTTAAACACTTCCCATTCATTTCTTGTAGACCTGCGATGGAAATACATGTTTAAAATGAGCTGAGTCATGTTGTTGGGAGATGAATTGACTGCCTAATGACAATCTGATTAATTTCTGCATATATGAACATTGTAATTGAGGATGCACCTCAGTGCTCATAAATTACAGCCGATGGTGTGTGGCATGGGGCGGTTGACTCTGTGCATAATTAGGCTCAGTGGCATAGGTATCATTTCATTAAAAAGTGTTGTGATGATGGATAGATGTATCTACATAGTTGCACATAGAGGAACAAGGTGAAGATACAGTAAAAAAGAAGGTAGAGAGGTTAAGAGTTTATATAGGTCTTATTAAAGTTACATACCTGCCACTACTAATAACAAAGACACTGCAGTTACAGTATTCATATTAACAGAGAAATGTCTTTCTTATACTCTTAGGTAAATAAAATGTTTGGAAAAGTGCCAGTTACATTGACTATACAGTCATTTGGCAGACCATTTTATCCAAAGTGACTTACATATGACAAGCAGTCATTTAAACCATAGCCATTAATCTAACATACATGTCTTGTGGGTGGGAGGAGACTAGGAGTGTCTACCTGGAGAGAACCCACGCATACATGGGGATAACATGCAAACTCCACACATAAAGGCCACTGGACAAACCTCCCCAGCCTGGGGTCAAACTGTGCTTCTTATTGTGAGGCCACAGCGCTAACCACTGTCTCACCATGCTGGCCTGATTGATTTATTTGATCAACCGATGGTTTAAAATAACTTTTTATTGCAGTATGACTGACTAAAAATGTCGTCATACAAGGCATGGAGGTCTAAACTAAAACTGCTTTCATAACATAATGCATTCAGCTGTCGATACTGCCACATTTCTCTATTGTGTTAAACTTAACAAACAAGAGTCTGAATGTCTCAAGATGTAGTGCTAAATGCTATAAATGAGAAAAAAGCTGCAGCTGTGAGAGCACCCAGATATCTTACAAGTTATCTTCTGACCTGACTCTGTGATTTTCTCACCAGACGTTATTAAAAGGATCAGACAGGCAACAGATTCAACAACGCTGAGTACAGGTTTGTCGTGGTGGAGCATGGCTGTTGACAGCTTACTGCTCTTTCATTTGCATCTCTTTTTTTTACTCCATCTGTCTACTTTTGGTGCTTAGTGGAGATTTCTTTTGTCTTGTTAGTTGCTGCTATTGTTCAGCTTTACTGTCATTTGTCCAACTTATGGGGTTCAGCTGCATAATACTGAAAAGGAGAACTTGTGTTTAGTTGTGCTACATTTGCCAAGTTTAATGCCTGCTTTTTTTCTTATATTGTAGTGTGGCCTATTTAGCCTCTTATCCTTCATTCAAGGCTCTCTTTCAGGTTGTAAATTGAATGGTAAATATAGCAGGAGCCCCCATGGGTGCCAGAGCCCTCCTGAGGTGTAAGTAAGATGACTGAGTGAGACGGAAATGAAGGAGCTGAGGGCGACTGGTTCCTCCTAAGGGGCTGACAGATGCTGATACTGACAGATCGAGAGTGTGATTATTCAGAGCTTAAGAGATGAACTAGTGCTTGTGTTAGTTGACTCCCCTGGCAGTAGAATCACTCCAAATCACACATACAAAAAACAAGCACTCATATGTGGCACTCGTTAACAAAGGTGGTCTTGCTAATGAAGGTGTGTTTGTCATGGAGGGCCGTACAGCTGAGGAAACATGCTCATCTTATTTAATTCGAAGGCTTTTCATGTTATATTTAAGGGTTTCACATCTTCAGTTTAATTTTTTTCTTTTTTAGAAAACTTTGATGTATAAACACATGACAATACTTTTGTCAATGTGAATAGTTTCACACATTAGCTATGTCTGTGAGCTTTGATAGTTTATTGTCTCCTGACTGGACCAAAACATTTGTGCTGTTCAAGCAAGTACCCAAACAATGATTACATTGGACATCCTTCTCAAACTGAAAATAATGTTTGTGGTATTTTTTTTACTTTTTTTTCAAAATGTTGCTAAAGTATGCTATTATGTTTCTATATATGTTTGGTCACATAAAATTCTGAAGTTATGGGCGTTTTTCTTGAAACTATTTTACAGAATGGACAACATTCATTTTTAAATTTAACCTCATGTAACTGAGCATTTGGATTAGATTCTATCAACAAATCTACAAAATATAACAAAATGAGTATTGATTAATGAATAGAAGAAAATATTAGTCGAGGTTGGCTTGTGCTTCTCTTTAGTTCATCATAACCGATGCTGCTGTGCTTTTATACAGTACAACCTCTTCAGAACAAACAATGGTTAGAATCAACTTTGCCTTTCTCTCTAATGGACAAATGAATTCTTTGCCTTATGAAAGCATCAATATGAGCCTAAATCAAATTCCATCTCCTCTGTAAATTAAACCAACAAACTGTATCTGCTCTGAAAATAATGCAGCTGCATGAAACACAACATAACACAATATAGTGGCTACTCGGTAAGCATCATTAACATGGCACATCCAAGACAAAAAAAAAAACTCAGAAGTGAGGTTTAATTAAGTGTGAAAAAATTCTGCTCTTTAGAGTATTTCACCGTCAGGCTGTGAGTGGTTGGCCAGGAAACAGAGTGTCAACGGAAGACTTCTCTGGCACGGAAACCCAAAGAACAGTTGCAGCACATTGTCATTCAAAAGCAATTTAGGAAGCAGTAGGATCTCATTATTACACCAATTTAATTCCAATTAGAAGAAATGAATCAAATTATCCGTTTCACAGCATGCTGCAAAATAACTGGATGAGAGATGTACATGACTGACATATATAACTACATTATATCAGTAAACTGATATTACTGGTTGTTCACATAGATTCTATTAAACACCAAGTGAGAAAAGGTTAAACAACTATATAAAGAGGTTTTGGGAAAAAAAAAAACATTTACTCCTCTTTGTAACATTAGCATAAGTTGCAGTTATGTTCCAGTACCGATTTGCAGGAATATTTAAATAGAAGAAGCTCACCTAGAGACCAGAGCATAACAAAATGAGAATTAGTATTCAATGAGCACTCCATGCATGATCGATAATAAGAAAGAAAGAAAAAAAAGATAAATAAAAGAATTATTGCAATCAGCGAAAACTGTAGTGGGAGGTTTTTCCAGGTGATAACACCCTTACTAAGGAGTTTTATCCTCAAAGGACCAAGTCCGCTTGTTAAGGAAGCAATACTCAATGTGGGATTCTCACCACATTGCTGGAACTGACATCTTTTTGTGGAAGTTATTCTTTTTACATAATGTCTTCCTATTTTTCTGCCTTAGCTTTTGTGTGTAACCTGGTTTTGGTTCCCATCTCCACTTAAACAAGGCTGTGGTCAGCGTGAATTTATGCAAGTTGCACATTTAGAGCTCTATTTAAAAGTTGATGGAAGTTTTCACTGCAGCAGTATCAGCAACTTTATTCCCTCTGTGATCATTTTTTTTACTTCCCAACCAGTCACACATGTGGAAGAAATGGCAGGAGATACATAGTGACTCTTTCATGCTGCAACAATGAACAACATGAGAGACCTATGTTCAGCGTCTTTGAATGAACATATTTTGGATGGTTTTGCACTTAAGTGAGCATCCAAATATGCAATGTAAGACGTGTCTTGAGGTTAGGTGAATACAACAAAATTGTTTTCTTTTAGAGTACCTGGAGAATTTAGCAAGCGTATACTACAAGAAGACTTAATGCTACAGGTATCTAATGAATTCAACATGTCTGTAAACAGTTTTCTGAGCTGACATAGTTGCTTTAGCTATCAACATTTATTGAATGATTCTCCCTGCAGAAATATGAAAACCTTCTTTTTACAGTGACTGTCTTTTGTCAAACAAAATGTTTTTCTTTTACTTTAACAAATTACCTTAATACAAGTGTATGTGTGCAGGAGTATTAAGACGTTTCAAGCAATATGTCCAACATAAAAATGGGGGATGAATCACATTTAATTTAAAAGTGAGATCATTAAAATGAAAACATTGCTCAAAATCCTCGCAAAATTCTGAGATTCAGCAAATAAATTGCATGCCTTACAATATTACCTCAGTGATATAATGCTATACTAACCTTTTAATAGCCTAAAATATTGATCCGTTGAATGTAGACCTTGTGACAGAGAAACTGACCTTGTATTTTCTATATTGATGTCTGCCACTGGTTTGATTACTTTGTGTTCCTTTGTTCTTTTTTTTCTCCTCAGTTCATGAATAAAGCAATCATGGAGGTTCACAGAATGGCCTTGAATTGTGCTTGATTGCAAGCCACAAGATAGCTGCAATTTAAATCATTGCTTTTTTTTTCTCTGCGAAGCTCCAGTTTTTAATGAAAATGCCCTCTCTCTTTGTCTACTTTGTTGCAGGCCATTGGGGTCAGTGTACCGGAGAGGAGTGCGGTTCTAGTGGGTTTCAAACAAGGACAGTATGGTGTGTACACGCGGAGGGTTGGACAACCCATCACTCTCACTGCCGAAACTTGGACAAGCCAGAAAGCCAGAGACAGTGTTTTAAGGTGTGCGACTGGCACCAGGATCTCTTTGCGTGGGAAGTTTCTGACTGGGGGGGCTGCATTCTTGTTCCTTTCTTTTCTAATGAGCTCAAACTGAGGACGACTGAGTGCATTACAGCACAGCATGGCATTCAGAGGCGCAATATCCACTGCGTCCGCACTTCAAATCGAACCATAGTCGCCTCTAGGATATGCGAGTTCTTTTCCCAGAAACCTCCTATGGAGCAAGCATGCTTAATCCCATGCCCCCAGGACTGTGTTGTTTCAGACTTCACCTTATGGTCAAGTTGCAGCAAAACATGCGGTGCTGGCCTGCAGCATCGGACTCGACATGTTCTGGCCACACCAATGTATGGAGGAGCAAACTGCCCCAATTTAACTGAGACCAGGACTTGTACTAGCTCTGTTGAATGTCGTGTTACAGAGGGTGAGTACCAGTACAGCCTTAAAGTAGGGGCCTGGAGTGACTGCCGGCTACCCCATCAAAAGGATACCCTATTAAATGGAAGGACCACAGTAGACTTCGGTACAAGCGCCAGTGAGAACAACACTATCACATTGGACACAGTGGCTTCTCACCACAACTCCCATCACATCCACCACCATCGTCTTCATTTGCACATCAAACATCCAATGTCATGGGAATTGGAAGTGGGATATCAGACGAGACATGTACGCTGCACAAGAAGTGATGGCAAAAGCGTTATGCTGAGGTAAGCCATCCACAAGTTTTGCACTGTACTGTGACATTATGAGGTGAGAAATAAAAGCATATGCTGGATATGCTGTGTGTAAATGCTTTATTTTCCAACATGGGTAGACAAGCAAGCATCTGATTCCAGTCTGACATTACTGAGTTTATTTTAGATTTCCATTGCATGCAGGTTAGGAAAATATAATCAGATACTCCTTAAACTTTTGATTGATCAGATACAGTTAGTATACATAGCACTTCGATGCGTGTTGGGTTATGGTCCTCAGATGGAAAGACACAACATTTTAATCTGCAATCTTGTGGCGAAGGAAGTTAAGTTGAATTTTATCGATACTGATGTGTTTTTATATAAAAAACCTCAATAAAAAAGTTCTAATGCTGAACATCTGCATTTCCAGCCTTGAGTGTGTGTGATACATTGGCTGTGAAGATGACTCTGTGTCAAGGTAATCTTTTTAGGAATGCATGCAAAAGGTTTTGGATATTGAGAGGGCATGCTGTTGCACCCAGTCAGCTCAAACACCCAGTTTCTGGGAATATTCAACCATTCAGCAGCACAAAGCTGTTGCAGACCTCCCCACCTTACTGTATACAAAACAGACTGCGATGTCTGCAACAGGCTGTCACAAACATCACATCTGACATCTAATTCTTGGCCAGAGGTTTGGAAACCGTAGATGCATTAGTTCTGTTTTGCAAGATAAAATGAAATGTGACTGATTGATTTGGACAGGGTTGCCTGTGAAGTTTTGCATATGTTTCTATGTACATGTGTTTATTGGTCTGTACACCTATAGCACCTGGTGGGGTGCAAGCTTAGTTGTAGTTGAAGTAGTGAAGAGAAACTGTCAAAACTGACTGTACTGGAATACAAAGTAAAGAAGAGCTAATGTTGTGGCTACTCTCTTTAGGCCAGGCATCTCTGTTGCTTCTTTCTCCCAGTTTGGAGGCACTAGGGCATGATTGGGGCTGGCACCAGTACAGTTTAGCTATCAACATCTTAACTGCTTTCCCTTTCAAGCCTTAACATTTCTCCAGCTTCTTGTGTTCCTTTTATGTAATGTTCTTGTTTCTTTATTTGGCTGCATGTGTCTACTGCATTCTTCTGTAGTTTGTTAACCAGTCGGTAAGCCATCCCAGGTTTATAATGGACCCCAAGGGTCCCATTGGAGATTAGCTTTGCCATTTCCAACCGCTACCCACTTTGACTTTGGAATGCCCAGCCATTAGCTGTATATGTGCACTGCTCTAGCAACATCTGTCTGGTTTTATAGTTTAGTTTTGTGTAACAGTTCTATTGACCAGAAGCTGACTTTTAACTCCTGTAATGTTACTCCAAATTTGACTTCTGTGTCCTTATCTTATCTGCTATTATCTCTCACGGAGGTGAGTTATTGGCTGGTAGTTGAATGGAATCACACCCCTTATTTGTGATTACAACTGTGTTAACGAGAATTAACCATTTTGTGTGGGTCCCATTTATTAGCAGCTGGTTCATTCGTGCTACTTGGCTTTCATGGTGTGCACTTGATTCCCTGAGCCATAAAATGTGAATCATGCCCAGGCCTGGAGCAGTCTATCTACTCACTATCTACTTGAGACGCCATTCTGCATGCCTCCCACTGTGATGGTCACTGATTCTTATTCTGAGGAGATTACTATGGTCAACAAGGTTCACTTGCAAGACAAAATTGGTGCTACTTTATGTGTGGTTTAAATTTTTTTGTGCTTAATTAATGTGAGGATGTTATTAGAATGTACTGCTTCAAAAAGATTCAAGTGTTTGCTTGTTCAAATATATTAGAAATGTTGGCAAATTCAATTAAAATCTTTTCTGATTAAAACGCATTTAATAGAAAAGCACACTAAGAAATGTGTATCATGTTTCAAGTTCAAGATAATTTTAAAATTATGGACAGTGTATGAGAAAAGCCAATGTGACTTTGGTAACTGATAGGTGTGTCTATACATCACTCTGTTTTTTCCCTTTGGTGCACATCATCAAAATGAAAAGAACTGGTACCATAAGTAAGCTGAAATAGGCTAAAGTAAATGTTTTTAGTATAATAACAGAGACACGATTGTTGATTATCTGCCACTTGTGATCCCAATGAGACATTTTTATTCCTGTGGAAGGGCATTCAAAACACATAAAATGCATTTTTTATTGATGGGGTTTTATTTATTCAAATATAGCTCTGTTATGTGAGCGCTGCTGTTTCACCAGTGTATTGGCGGGGAAGTGAGGTATTATTGTGTTAAATGTCAAGTGGTGCTCCCCTCACACCCTGCTTTTTAAGCTAACCCGGGTATTTGGATTTGATAAGAATGGATTTTTCTGCACATATTCAAGCACAAGGCAAGAACAAATACACATGCTGTACACACATATTCCTAGAACACCATGTGCTTTCTCTTCAGAAGGTGATAAAATCATTGCAGCTATATTATGGGTTGTTGTCTAAATGCCACTAAATACCATCTACTTCAGGTAAACTGACACTGTAGGCTGGTTGTTAAAATCAATTTGAGATTTTCACCTATTCGGTTGGATTAAAAAGCAGCATTTCAGTAATTATCTGGCTGAACTTTGCATTTAGTTTTTTATATTGCTTTGACATTGTCATGAACAGTTTGCTGAATTGGCACAGTAAAGAATTCAGTGTCGTAGTAATATTAATTTAGTCATTCGTTTTCCCCAAGCTGTTTTTGAGAAAGCGTATCAAACTCTCGTACCTTGTTATGAATTTAATGTCCACTGGTTATCATCCTAAATGGTTCATTTGGCTTCATGGCTTCAGAGTGATGGGGCCATTTACAGCACCTGATTAGCATGGTTTTCCTAAGAAGGAAGATTAGAGCTTTTGAATATATGGATTTCCCACATGAATTCTGCCTCATTCTACTTTTCTCTCAGCCTAATTATAAAGTAAAATTCTAAAATGAATATTGTGCTCACATCTTAATAACCTCACTAATTATATTGCCCATACTGAACAATAGAAGCTGTAATTACATGACTAATGCACTTGTTTTATACATGTAAAAGAGCAAATCAGCTTCTTTTAGCACTTCTATAAAAAGTTGACTATGGTATTAGAGGGTATGCAAGAGGTTTAAATCCTGTCATTTAGAAACAAAATTAACAAAGGATGTATGTTCTTCAGAAAATCAGTATAGTCTTATGTGTGTTGGCTCTCCAAAGTAGTTACTTTATATTTTAAACATTAATTGATGATTGTGGTTTCAAATCCCAACTAGAGGCTATCTTTGAACTAGATTAGCATACAAACTGTCTCACAAACTGGAAAATTCAATTATCATGTGGCACATTTTCTGCAAGAAAACTGCAGTCAGTGTGAAGGCGCAAGTTTAAATCATCAGTATCCAGCACCATTCAGTTATAATTACCATCGTCATTAAGTTAATGTTCTGCAGGTGCATCATTGTGGGAACCTGAGCAACATTAGGCGGAAGAACACAAGTTGCAACCTCATCCAAGTGATATCACCCACTGTTTATTGATTTGTGACAGTTCAGTCAGCTTAAGAAAAACTAGTCATCATATGTTTAGAGAAACATCATTTCTGTACTGAACTGTGCCTGAACTTTCCTCAGTCAAAGAAGTCCTGTTGTCTCTGTCAGCATGTGACACATGGCGTGTGGGGTGCAAAGAGCTTATGGAAGTCATGTGTTTAACAGCATTGATTTCCTTAAATTTTAATAGATATGTTTCTCCTCGGGCTCACAAGGTTTTGGATTTCCACTTGCTAAGTGGCCTTTATGCATGTGTGTAGTCAAAGAAAAGGCAAAAGAAAAGGGAGAAAATGACAAGGAAATGCCAGAGACTGGAACTGATAATAAAAGAATAACAAATGGAAAAATCTACCCCTATAGAACTTGGATGTATTTTCCTCAAAGGACAGCTGATTTAAGATTTGTATGGTGACAGCTTGGTATTGCATTTGTGTGGTTTGTGGACTACAGTACCTTTGTAAAAACCATAGGTACATTTTTTTTGTTAGGCCTTTATTGTCACAAGGAGAACTTCTGCATAGTTTTGCTTTGTTACCAGGTATACTTTAAAAATGTGAGGGTGGAGCAGTCTTGTTATTCTGCTAAAGTTTCTTTGCAGTGTCAAACTTTAATAACGTGGTCTTCTCCATCTACAGTCTGTGTACCAAGGACAGCTCCCCCCTGACCTTTCAGGCATGTGGGATGGCCAAAGATTGTCAGACATCTGACTGGTCTTCATGGAGTCCCTGCTCCAAGACCTGTCGATCCAGTGATCTGTCTCCTGGTTACCGTCTTCGGTCAAGGATCATCACGCAGATCCCACATGGAAATGTGAAGCGTTGTCCTGCACTCGAGGAAAAAGAAGCTTGCAACATCATTGGCGATTTACTTAGAAAATGCCCCAGGTGATTCTTCATGTTTCTTCACTTACAACAATTATAACCCAAATTACAGAGTTCATTAAAAACCCCAAATTCTGTTCATGTGTTTCTGACACAGATCTTTATGCATAAAGTGTCTGACAATGTTTTTTTGTGACATGGTTTTATAAAATAAGTTATAAAATAATGGACACCCCCCTCCCTGTGCGTTTACAGAATTATGTGCACACCAAGAGGTTTGCTGTAATCAAAAACAGTACCAAGCATATCGCTGTGTACATTTAGACAAGTTCAGTTGATATTCTTTATTGATTATGTGTTAATATTCCAATTTCCTTTCATTTTCATGACTAAATTATGCAACTCTTTAAAAGGCTCCTGTTTATTATTAAAAACTAAAGTGTTAATTGTCTCAAAAATCGACTTGCTTCATAATAGGAGAATGCATTATAGATTTCTTAGACTATTTTTTCTGCACTCTTCCTCAGAAGTGTCTGACCACTGTGATGCATCGTTGAGCATCTGTTTTTCATTGAGGCAAACCAGATTAATACTAATGTAATTGGAAAAGAGACAACCCCAAAATTGAAGGAAATCAGAAAAAAAATCTGAAAAGCAAGTCAAGAAACACCATTAACAAGGAGGAAGAAGCTTTTTTTTTCTCTCACACAGAGTCAGGTCCATCAGGTTCATCAAATACCAGCTGATGAATGACACATCACAGCCCTGTGGCCACAGCGGTCAGATGAGGCTTCTGATCAAGAGTACAGACAAAATCATGTGACACAAGTAACATCTTAATTCTCCATGATAAAAAATCTCACTAACCTGACCCGATGAACCTGACCAATCTGTCACGTTGGCAGATATTAAATACTTAATTGCCCAGTACTCTAAAAATAAATAAACTGCTTGTATAGTACCAAATATGTTGTTTCTTCACCGCTTCAAGAATTAAGGTTTTAATTGTGTCACACTATGTGGCCACACTGACCAATTTGATGTGTCTTCAGCTGTTATTCAGCAAATCTGATGGATCTGACAGATACGCCAGGTTTGCCTCACTCCCTGAGGGCCTCCGTGTAAGATAATAAGCTCCCTAGCACTACAACATATTTGCTCTGTTAACATAATGTCAGGTTTATGTGTGTGTTATGATGACTTGATGCTAAAAGAGATGCAGAACAGAAACATCCAAGGAAACTGCTAAAATCAGCTTTAATTGGCTGTGAGCGCTCTTGACATGTAATCACTGTCTGTCAGATGCTCTTAACTTCCACGTTAATGCAAAACTTATTGCAATGTAATGCCAAAGTATTGTGCGATAACAAAAAAGTATTGCAAGATGATGCAAAATAAAAAAAAAAACACCCATTTTCCCTGGGTGGTGGAGGAGCTCTGTATGAAAGAAAGGCAAGATTTCTAAATTTCATGTTAATTTGTGTTTATGTTTACTATCTTTTACGTTGTCTGAATTGAAAAGCTGAAAGATCCCACACACAACCGACTCAGATAGGGCAGTGCTTAGAAAAGAAACGAGGGTTGCCCTACCCTCTTTGTTTTACGGGCACAGGAGTTAAGATAGGCTTTAGCTAATATAACATGCACTGAACAAAGTAGTCAGTAGAGAATTACATTCCCTGCTGGTTAATTTTGTTTTATTCGTTAAATTTACATGCAGTGCCTGGGAGCAGAGGATTTACATGATTAGGGAAAACTCATTACAGAAATTAAGCATTTGATAGATTACTAGAGGCTGTTGTTCTGGTAATCTCCTCAAATAATATTGCTTTCTGCATGACTGAATTTTTCATAGTTGAAACCAAACATTTGTTTGGAAGTTCTCGAATCAAAATAATCATGCCGCCCTCCCCCTGATACGCTGTGACAAAGCGCTTGCCAAAGACTGCACACACTAATTTGTCTTTTGCTCTGTGGGACTTTGTGAAAGCAGCTGTCACAGACGTTTGTGTAAACTGATACTTTATCCTCTTTACTTACATTTCTTTTTACTGTGTGTGTAGATGGTTAACAATTTTGTGCATTTGAAATTTGACACAATTCTGATGAATACATTTTTAGATGCATTACAAACAGTAATCTTGTATCTTTTTGCCAACAGTTTTTTTAAACTATTTCCATGGCTATGTACTCTGTCAGGTACATGTGGAGGACCACTGACTGGGATGAATGTCGCATCCTGCCCTTACTCAGCCAGCAGGATCAAAGGGTGGCTAATATCAGCCTTCTATGTGGAGGGGGCATCCAGACCAGGAAGACCTACTGTGTTCAAGTCCCGGATGATTCAGCTCCACATCACAGAAAGGAAGGTGAGGAAAAACTATAAAAAATGAACCAAAGGCACCTTCATCTCAGTTGACCCAAGGCTTTTTGGCAGCACATGGGGACTCCAGAGATACAATATTAATAAATTCCCAGTAAACTTAGACTTGTGGCTATACATTTTTAAAGTCAATGATAGTAGCAGAACATAATATTGGTTACATGGTTGACAATAATAAAAACAAAAACTGTGATAAACCTGTGAAACTGCAGCTGCTTAACATGTATATGCAAATTGACAATGACATCATTTTAATCTAAACATGTTCTACTAATTTATCATAACTATATATATATATATATATATATATATATATATATACAATATAATAAATTATTCATAACTAAGCACAGTGAGTAACATTGCATAATAAACAGTGTTGCAGCAGCTTAACCTGCCCCTGTGGTTTGTTATGGTTGGTATTTGAGTTCTAGATGGCATCATTTCCCGCCTGATAGTTTTCTGTCATTTATGTCAAACCCCTTTTACTCTGTATGCACGCTCACAGAAAATGCATGAAGATTGATGTGTTCTGTGTTTTTCTTTATCATTGTTAAAGAAAGCTGTTTTTTTTAACCAGCAGATGTGAAGGACTGAAATTAATACTTTCGATAGAATCATAATTCTTAATGACTCCCACAATATGTGTTAACATAAATGCAGGACATAGTATGGAGTAGTGTTTGCTGTTGGATGTCTGCCGCAGTTACACAACTGACAGTCGTAGATAAGCACAATTTATGCTACAAAGCAGAAAGAACTGTACTGCACTTTATTACTGCGTCTAAGCAAGCATTTCATTTTTAAAAAGTAGATCAAACACCATGTAAATTACTTTGGGTAAAAAGACATATTGCTCTGTGGACATTTAGTGAATTTATCTATTGCCTCTCATTTAAATGTAAATTTGCCTCTTGATGTGCGGAGGTGCATCAAAATGGAATGTTAGATTGAATAACTCCCATGTTGTGGACAGGCAGAAAAATACCCTCTTACTCTGAGAGAGAGTCTAATGTCAGCACCTATTATAAGTGGCTTAGCTCTCTGTGATCTTCAAATGGTGTCAGGCATGCTTAGTGGTGAATTGGTTTATACTGTGTTGATTTGATATCTCTCTATTCAGGTTGTGCTCATTCCCAAAGAGCCAATGCTCTCTACATCATAGACTCCTTAGTATTCAGATAAGCAATATTCTTGTTTTTTTTCCTGCACAATAAGCTTTGCAAAACGTAGCCATCTTCAATCCAGAGTGTTGAGAATTGGACATGTTGGTCTTTCCCAATTGGAACTGAATTACATCCATACTGTGCAATCTGATGGCAGTGAGGCTTCTTGATCTTCTTCCCTCTCTTCACATCATCTAGCACAAATCTCTGTTAGCTGTCCAATCCAAAACATATTACTCGGCAGCAATCACACAAGCACACACTCTACAGCTGACTGTGTGTGGTTTAACTTGAGATTGGTTTATTCTTCCTTTCATCCTCTGTTTGTTCAGTCTCCAGGCCTGTTAATGCCAGGATGTGCGAAGGTGCAGAACCCCCCTTGGCTGCACAGAATTGCTCCATCCCCTGCCAACACCACTGTGTGCTCTCTGAGTGGTCACCCTGGAGTTCCTGCCTACATGATGACTGCAAAGAAACCCAAGGCAAGAAAGGTATGCTGAAGTTAAGATATGCAAATGAACAAGTTTCAGCTTCTGACAGATTGACTGAAACATGCATTTGAAACAGTGTTAAGTCATCATGGAGAGATTGCTTACTATATATAACGATGTCATCAAGACTCTTTCATTGAGAAATGACACAACAAATTTTGTTTGATTTAGCTATGGTCACCAATTTAGTCCCAGACAGCAGCTGTGAGTGAAAGATTTTCCATTTTACAAAAAAATGTTTTTTTTTCTAAAAATATCAAACTTAAATAACCTACTATTTACAATTTGTAACTGTTTTAAATGATTAAATGTCAGTTTGTTTAAAGAAAACAAGTTGCAGTTTCAAGTTTTTATTCTTGACAGTTTATTCACTGTTGCATTTTAGTTTGTAAAGGCAGGATTTCTTAGAGAAATAGTAAATAGGTCCCAGTCTGCAAACTGCTGTTACTCCTAGTTATCACAATCACCACCAGCTTTAACAAGATGTAACAACCCTGATATCAGCTGAAGTGGATAATAGAATAGTTTCCATCCCAACAGATCTTTCCCAAGACGCCTCCGTTTTCCAAACGCATAAAACTGTTTTCTCAGAGCTAGCGATGGCAGATGGGTGGACAGAGGGGTGCAAACAAAACATCCAGAAACATATTTCAAATATTTTGCTCACAATTTGATATGATTTCAAATTGTGCTGGCAGTCTGCTGGCAAAAATCACTACTTTATAGCAGACTCATTTAAAATGAGCTGAAAATATGCAAACTTCCAGTATGATCAGTTTGCACTAACCCAAGAGATATCACACGTGTGTTTAGTCTGGATGACAGCTTGTGTGGCGTTTTGACAGTCTTGAGGTGTGATGTGTGTGACTGAGGCTGTGAGGGAGTTTTAGAGTGTTGTTAGGCCAGGATGTGGCATATTTTCCTTTTGATTGGAATCATTAATTGTTTTTATACACGTGTCTGAACAAAAATGTGAAATATGTGGTGCAAGAAGCGAGATCATTAACCACTTACAGATGAGAGAAAGAAAATGAGCTTGCAAATGAGGTTTAGCTGTTAGTCTTCAGGAAAGGTGAGGGAAGTATTAGCAGATGACACAATTTATGTCTGAGCGCGAGTGTACATCCAGTGCTGCTTCACGCACTTGTCTTTCATGTGAAAGCATGTTGCATCTGACCAGTTTAAATGGGGGCACGCGCTGTGTGTGGAATGTAGTGTGTGTTTCACTCAGTGTGGCAGCGGCTAAGATGTTAGTGTGTTGACGCTGTGCTAAAAGGGCAGCATGACCTCGTCTCTGCAGTGAGTAAATGTGCATGAAAGCGCCCAGGGGAGCGACTGAAGTGTGGATTGTTCAGGTCAGTGGCCGGACTCTCAAAACACTACATCTATGTGGGTTGAGTTGGCTCCTCTTGCTGACTCTGTCATTAATATATTTCAGTGAGTGAAAAACAATAACATCTGCTGTTTTGTAACAGACTCTCTTGTGGCACGCTATCTTTTAATGGCATTCATAAAGAGTCAGAGCGCAGCAGATAGAGTATGAAACCAATACAAAGTCACTCACAGTGAGCAATGTTGCCTGCAATGCAATGGACCGATATTGAGTAGTGAGGCATTGTTATGATCCAAATCACTTGCCTGTACCCCTTGCGTTTCAGAGAATTTCTCACTCCCATTCAACAGCTTTTATGTTTAAAAAAAACGTGATCCCTCTCTTACCATAAGTCCCGTTAGATCCCCGTCTTCAAGTGGCAGAGTCAACCAGAGAAACTGCTTATACTGGCCCAGCTTTGCTCTCCGGAAAATTACTAATTTAGATCGGCTCTCAGTGGCTTCACATCTTTTCATGTTATCTCGTCCTATCACATTTGCTGCTACAGTATCTGGGAGAATGAATTGAACACGGGAGGTTACTGGATAGAATATTTGTAAGGCCTTTATCAGCGCTAGCAGAGCTTGGGAGGAAGGTGCAAAAAAAAATCACTGGATGGCCCTTGTTTCCTTGAAATAAACCTGGTATGGCCAAGAAACCTTTCAATTATTAATATCCACAAGGGCATGCCCAGCAAAATTGTTTTTTGTGGCTTGGATGTGAGTAGCAGTAAGTGCTGTGGGCAACACTGCAATCGATCCACGGTGTCTTTGCTCTACGAATGCACACTTGGGCAGCATCTCACAGATCAGGCTCTTCAACTACTGCTTCATTCCTTTAGATGGTCAGGGGATGTAATTTGCAGAGTGGGTATCCAGGGGTTAGACAGTGCCACCTGTGGAGGAAAAGAATGCAGGACCTTTCTTCCATGAGTCATAGCTGAGATAAAATGGCTATGGCTCAAAAAGAAAAGATGCTCCTGGTCTAGTGTCACAGAGGGGAAGGCCTGCAGCTTCAAAATAGCATTTTTATGCTTTAACTTTCCATCTGCAGAAACACTGCGCTGTCTTCAGGGAACTGGAAGAGCTCAGTAGTAGTCAACACAAGTAATAGATTCTTTACTGATTCAAACAAGTTGAATCAGTAAAGACATTTACATGAAAAAAAGGATATTTTATGAACAATTATTCTAAATGGTGATCAGTCTTTCAAAGGAAGAGGTATGGATCAAATTATGTGATAGTTACATGATGCGGCTGATTGGGTAACTTCCAAAACATTCATGTAATTTAATAACATTAAATAATTTTTTCAGTGTTTATGTCTTTAATTTCATTTGATAACTTATATCCAGTGTTTATAAGTAGTGTAATGACAATACTGTTTTCACAAATTTAAAGCAAAGAGGAAATAACTTTAAAAATGTGGCATTGGGGGATGAGGTGGCAGCATGGTGGAGCAATGGTTAGCGCCGTGGCCTCACAGCTAAAAGGTCGCTGGTTTGAGCCCAGGCTTGGGAGGGTTGTCCAGCAACCTTTCTGTGTGGAGTTTGCATGTTCTCCCCATGTATGCGTGGGTTCTCTCCTTGTACTTCGGCTTTCTTCCACCCACAAGACATGCATCTTAGGTTAATGGCTATGGTTGAAATGTCTGTTTTGGATAAAAGCATCTGCCAAATGACTGTATAGTATAATATAGTAAATACGTGAAATGCCACTATGAGGGGAATTTCTCTTCAAGGTCTATAAAGTCTGTTTTTGATTGTTCATATTTAACAAAGGCAGTAACTGCAGGCTGTGAGCTGTTAAAGTGGAACAAAAGTGGCTATGCTGAAATCACAAAGAAAATTCTCACAATGTCTCATGAGGCTTGTTGAAGTGTACAAGTGTGAAATCAGCAATATTTTATCTGACAGATAAACACTAAAGGAAGGAAATGTTCAAGACCATCTTAAAACTCACCCTCGTCCTGGTTTACTCAGACTATTGATGCCTCAGAGATGGCCCTCAAGAGGCTGAATTAGTCAGATAAATACTAACTCTTAGGGATTTTCTTAAATCTGTTTAAGTAATAATTAAGCACCATTTAAGAACTAACACAAGATTGTGTTCTTCATTTCTATCATTGGTAGTTTTAGCTGAACACCGTAACATGATCATTCATGTCCATATGAATGATCAGTTTGTTCTGAACCATCATATTCCTACACAAAGCGATCCCTTCCTGAAGTTTCTTGTTAATGTAAAAACACACAGAAGAATCCATTTGCATGTCAATCAAACCAAATCAACCTTTATAGTTGTTTTGTTTGTACATTTGTTGGAGTAAGCTACAAGTGAAATTGTATTCCTCTGGAACCTAAATTCTAAAGAAAGAAAAACTCAACTCACATAGATAATAAAACATCAGCGATTTTACACAACCTTTCATTTAAATAAGAAAGTGCACACTGACATGATGGTAACGTGATTCAATGAAGGACTTCTTATTTTGTGCCCTCTTCAAATTTAGTATCTCCTTGTAACCTTGATGGCAGTGTCCACACCAAAGCTGCTCTTACATCATCTTACATCAGTATATTTTTCTGCTTTCTTCCTCATATAAACAACTTTCCTCCAGCTTAAAAACACATAACAGTCGATAAATGTTAGAATTAAAACCCTTTGAATAATAGCTTGGATAACAGACTTACTCCCGTATTCATTCAAAAAAGGCTGAGCCCATCTCAGCAAGTAGAAGAGGAGGCAAGAGATGTACACTCTGGACAGGTCATCAGTCCATCTAGGGGTCTCTGTGTGTGTGTTTTTAAAAAAAAAATGTTTTAGGCAACTTCATTATTGTTCAAAATACAAAACTATTAATCATGTTTAAGATTTTAACTCTTTGATCCTGTACAGGACGGAAGTTATTTAAATAATTTCTGAACAATAAAGCAGAAAACTTAATGATATATTATTTATATTTTTTTATAGCAATTTTTGCATTTGTGTTTTTGGCCACAGACGTAACCAAAGGATACGACATTCATCAACTGAGTGTGAAAGCAGTGACAGAAACAGAGACAAGACTGATAGTCTTAAAAAAAGAGGTATTGTAAAAAATTCATGCCACTTGCTGCAACATAGCTGGAATGATTAAGAAGTAAAAGAGCATTAATAAGAAAAAGTACACTTCCAGTGATGCAAAATTCCCTCTCCCTGATCGTGACTCATCACAGGCTCAGTAAATGTGGCCTATGAGACTATGTAGCTGTGACATCAACAGATTTAGACTGTACCTTTTTTTTCAATCCCATGGCTTGTCAGATAAGATTTCCAAGCTGAGGGAAGAAGCTGCATGGGTACATAAACCGACACATAAGATTAAACTTTTTCTTATTACTGCCAACTGTAGATCTTCATGGATTTGCTTCAATTTAAAATCTTTTCAGTCATTGCTTTTTCTCAGTATAGAAGACTCACTGAAGTGATACCGTCTCTATATACGCTAGTAAAGTAAAAAGTATGCAAAAAACATATGTTCTGAGATAAATATATTGTGACAAATACGAAAAAACTGGACTAAACAAGTGCTAGCTCATAAAGACATAGAAGGAATATGTGGATCCAAGTGCAACTATATTAGCTATAGGTTCCATACATAGGTCTGGATGTGTCATCTGTATATAAAGAGTGCAGAACAACTCAGAAAGTGGATCATAAATTGGTGACAGAGTCGGCAGCGGCAATAAAAATAAAGTGAGACTTGATAATTGGACAGACAGAATGTCACTGTGAAAAGCACACACACAAGCATAACTGAAGCTTGACCTGACTCATTCACACTTTTTTAACACTTTTCTCTGCTCAACCTACTTTTCCTTATCATCTCACCATAGAAATGCAATGTTTTCTGCATTTCAGCCGGTAGTTACTGAATCAGTGGCTGTTTGTTTAACTGCAGTACGGCACATTTACTAAAGACATTAGTAAAGACATTACTATGAGCTGTTTGGCATCTTCTTTGACAGAATCCATCACAGTGTAACCCTTACCCATTTTCATATTTGCTAAAAGGAAAATGTTTGAAGGTGCCTCTTGGATAACATATTATGATATTTGATATAAATACTACAAAGAAAAGACCAAAGGAAAATAATTTAAATTAACTGTTTCAATTTCTTGAAACGTGGGGCATGGACTCTGTGTTTCATTCAACTCTGAACTTTTACAGATCATTGAATGCGAAGCTGCTGTTTGTGAAACAGAGCCTGATAAGATGTAGCATTTTCTCCTCAGTGACATATGATATATCATTCCAACTACATTCTATGGGAAATATGTAGAAAATAGATAAATAACAAAACCACCTTGGACACTGAATCTCATCTTATTTCCAAAGAAGTATTCGATATATATATATTTTGTTTCTTTGTGGAGAGACCTGGCACTGACATCATGCCAAAACAAACATGTCTCCATCCTGTCTCCTTTTAAAGTTGTCTTTTAAGTTCATGTTTAAATTTCATGAGAAACATGACAGCTTTGATCACTGCTTCTTACTAGAGCAGAGTTACAAAAGAAGCTACTAGACTAAGAATCCTGCAGCAAGTTGTCAATTTCAGATCTTAATATTTATTTGAGCAAAAATGTTCAAACTGATGAATTACTATTGAACAACACTATACACTTCTCTTATTTTGTTGAAATATTTTATTGAACTTGGTTTGCACAGAACATTCTATCACCTTTGACAGTCGCTCATCTCTGTTTCCAGCAGGTTTCAGACAAAGGAAGAGAGAGGTGTTGTGGGAGTCTGGTGGTGCTCTGGGAACGTGCCCTCATCTGATGGAGTTCATCCCCTGTGAGGATCCTGCCTGCTACCTGTGGCAGGTGCGGCAAGAGGGAAGGTGTATTCCAGCTAAAGGCTCTTGTGGTCCAGGATCTGCATCCCAGAATGTGACCTGTGTCAGTGCTGAAGGTAATATTTTGGTTTTGACTAAAAAAGAAGCTGTTAACATTTAATGCCTCTGACTGTGAGGGCAATAGTTGCTTTAGTTGAACACATTAGCATCCTGTTTGGTCTTGCTATGACTAAGAAGGACTTAAAAGAGGATTATGAGTTCTGGGGAGTACTTCCTTTCTGCCTGTTGGTATGATTGGAATTTCTTCATAGCCATTTGTCATTTACACATTTAGATTGAATGAAAAGTATTTCTGAGTGATATGGAAGTACAGTTTTGGCATAGTTTGCTCTTAATGGATCAATATTTTCATGTGTCTGGTTTTAACTGTTAGTAAAGCTAACCAGGACCTGCCCTGAGGTGCCTTCCTTTATTTATATTTCTAAACAGTAGATAGCAAGATTTTCATTCAACAAATTCTGAAAATTGTGCAAACCAGAAACAGAGACACCTTATCATAAACATAATTAGACTGTACGCTACAAGGAGCTGTAAAAGTCATGGAGGTTACAGTAGAGCCATCAGTGCTGTAGTCTGGAGATGTAATGCTATCATTTTCATTGTGATGCATGAACCACTACCTTAATGTGGTCTATTGTGCTCAGCCATATCATCAGGTTGGGTGATAGGAACATCAGCATTAATGGCGCATGCATTATTCATCGTGGACCATTGTCAGGTTTATGGGCACAGAAAACACTGCCTTGATTAAAAGTCACTATCATAGCTTCCTACTGCACATTAATTGCTCATCTTCATTGATTATAAACCTAATTGCACCTTTTTTTGTTCATGTTTTATTACTATGTCACAGTGGACCATATATATGTTTGTCATGAAGCCAGTGGAATGTCCAATTATATCAGGTAATGCTAAAGTCTAATAAGTTTAGGGCATGTAAGGATAGGAGGTGCTTAGAAATAACCTGTGGTGAATTTATTGCTAGTAAATGTTGAAAAGTTAGTGAGTGTTGCTTCCTTCGTTTAGTTGTAGAACATTCAGCATTCAAGCTAATTGGCTGTTTTAGCTTGCACCAGTATTGCTTCTCAGTGTTAAAGGGATACAAACCAATGTAAACAGTTCAATTTCAGACCATATTACAACTTTAGGTTGTAATCTATCTATCTATCTATCTATCTATCTATCTATCTATCTAACTTATTCTGAACTTGATGTCTAGAAAGTGTTTCAGAAAGGTTTGGCAGCTTCATGGTAATCACTAGGTTGCATCACATCTTGTGCTCTTTTTTTTTTAGCAAGCCAAATATCCACCTGGTCACCTGAATTTAACTACAGAAATATGTATGAGTTTCCTTTTGAATAATTAGTGCAAGGGTGATTATCTTCCAGCTGGAAACAATATTTAACACCAACTGATCAATGGGTAGCTTCTCATTTCTTAGACAATTATTTAGACACAACAAGTGGTTGTGGAAGAGATGTTAGTATGTATATGAATGGGTGAAGTCAGTGGTATGTGTTAAGCATCTAAGAAGTTAGCAGAAACTAGGAAAAGTTGTGCATTATTAAGAATGGGAAGGATAGTAGGAAACCATCACCTTTAAGGAAAAATGTGGTCAGAAAAAAACCTGAATTATCTTGATTGTTTTTTTTAAATGAAAATACATGAAAAAATATGAAAAGTAGATTTAAAATTTGCTAGAATGGTTTTTCCTGTGCACAGGAGGATTTGGCAAACTTCCTGTTGTTTTATTAAAATGTAAAAACCTGATAACTTTTTAATACCCAGTGCTGCTTTCCTTTAATGAATAAATAACAGGGGACACATTAAAGATGTACAATAAGATACACAGAATAAGAAACACATATGAAGATTATTTCCATGCAGATATCTCAGCAGTTCCCTTTGATCAAGGTCAAGTTTTCTCCAAAGAGAATCTGCTTTTAGCTGCCCACTGTTTTGTCTGACGTATAAATTTAGAAGACCTTGAAGAGAAAGCAGCCTCTAATTGCCACTGGGTCTGCACATTCAGATTCAAAGCATTCAAGCTTTTACTCTCCACTTTGATACAAATAAAGATGATGGACACTTTGTAGGGAGGAAGAGAGGGATGTTTTATAAAAGAAAATTCACAAAGAATAATATTGTATTAAAAACCCTTTAAGGTAAGACATGCTCACACTTCTTTACAAAACTAGTTTCAAAACAAATCTGATCTGACAAGGCCATCTCCATTGTTTTGCTTTCATTGGTATCTAATGTCCTTTAACTCAAATAAAAAAAAAACGTAATCACCGAACACAAACTAAGCAAAATACTGACCTGAGTCCCAAATCTTTTCATCAATGGATTCATGTTTTAAAACGCAAGTTACACAGTAGTTTATTTGTACATTAAATACAGTGAACAGTATCAGAATGTTTGAAAATTTAAGGAAGTGGAAGCATCACTCAACCAGTGCTAAATAAAACAGATCAAATCCAACCTGGGATGTATTTTTAATGGCATGATGCATGGGCCACAGCACTGAAAATGCCTTTTGAAATATTTTAAAATACTATCACATTTGGAGAGCTGTGGGATGCTGGAACTGTTGCAGCAGAAATGTGCAGACTAACCTGCACACTCATACACACACACACACACACACACACACACACACCATGTGCTGCTGTGGTTTCAATCACTTTTACTCTGACAGGATGTGAAAAGCAGAGAGGTGGGAGTGAAATATCAGATGAAAGGCTTGTTTTTGATAATCCGATATGCTGTCACAAACATAAAGCAGCGGTAATATTTGCAGTTGCAAATGCTTCATTTTTCAACATTTGCCGCATTTTATGTAATCCTGCAAATACAATCAGCTGACCTAGATGTCTTTGTCTATAAACGGCGTATATTCTAAGGAGTTCTCAGGTTCCGTCTCCCATCCTGGAAGGAGGGGTGAATAATGTTGAAGATTTCTCAGAGGGAAAAAAAGTAAGCTCACTTGAGCTCACATTTGAGCTTATCACAGCTTACCCTGCCTTGTTTAGTGAAAGACACATTTAATTGGGAGCTATCAAGCCAGTTAGTTACTGCTCTGCTACAGTTTCACAGTTTCCCCATTATAAACAGAGGCTTACACTCGTTAATATAAAATCCGCTCTCTCATACTGTTTGTTTCTGTGGTTGTAAGTCAAAGTAAGGAGTGATTGTTTCAAGTGAAGAGAAGCATCTAAAATATGTTTTACTGTTAAGACTGAAGCAAGAAAAAAATGCAGACTTTCAAATGAAAGTAGCAAAACCAGACAAATCACCAAATAATTCTAAATCTTGTAATAGATAAGATGGATGAAATGCCCTGGACATTGGGTTCTGAACTGATTGGCTCAAGAAAAGCAGATTATGAGATTATTGGATAAAAGCAGGCATGTGAAATAAGTGGTAAAGTTGTTGATTTCGACAGTGAGAGGCAGGTGAAATTACAGAGGAGAACAGAGACCATTCAAAATGTAAAACATTTTATTTACTTAAGGTTTAGTGGCTTTTTTTTCTTTTCTATAACAATGCTTCTTGTAAAAAAAAAATTAAAATTGATTTTAAAGATGAACAAAAAAACAATCTCCAGCCTCATAAGACCTTGCAGGGCAGTTTGCAATGACATCTGCAACATGTGCACTGGAACCTGGGCAATATTATGATCAGATTATGCCTTTATGCCTAGCAGTGCCAATGATCAGGTTGCAGCTTTCAGTAGAGGCAGTGTGATTTTGTGGGGCAACATCTCTTCTCAAAAACCAAGATGTCATTATGTGAGGCAATTTCAATGCAGTGATTATGCTATGAGGTGTGCACTGTAAAAAAAAGCTCTGTAATTTTTACAAAAAAAAAACTGGCAGCTGTGGTTGCCAGAAAAAAAATGTAAAAAATACAGTAAATATGTAAACAACTTTACGAAACAGCCTGTAAAAAATAATGTGTTTAAACGTAAAATATAC
>JBAMHV010000013.1:18313368-18324121 GCA_037177535.1 Pseudomugil gertrudae
TTTCTGTTTTACAGGTTTTTGATGTCATGATTATACATAAATATACTGTAAATTTCACAAAAATTTTTTACTGTGTGGAATGGAGAAGATGGAGTAACCAGTCTGCAGTTTTGTCTTCAACACCCATTAAAAAACATGTAGGACTAGCTTTAGCATGCTCTTTGTACCACAGTTGCCAACACATCCAAATTAGCTGATGGGTAACTATTTCTGCCTGAAGGATGAAACATTATTCCACAGCTGTGTGATCAAGCTGATGACCAGCATGGGAAGGAGATGACAGATTGTTGTTGCAGTGTAGGGATCTTCCAAAAACCCCCAAGGTCCTGCTTTCAGGAAATAAATCTTGCTTTTCTCTTCAGACTTCAATTATCGTGAGCCAATAAATTACATCTAACAAGATTCAATAGGCTGGTTATCACTGTCAAAGAAGGTTTTCAGGGGCACAATATCTTCAATTCTGCTGCTCATTCTATAGATGCATATTACTTCACATTTAAATGCCAGTCTGTGCTTTATAATACCCTAAATATGTGCATAATTTGGTATATTTCCTAGAATTTTGCGGATGCACAGTCCAAAGAGAAACACCACTGGAAACTGTGGGGGCAGTGTTGAGCAGTATAACTGACATGTAACCAACAAATGGAACAAAGAAGAAAAAGCACTTTTTTTTCCTGTTTTCTTAGTTAATGTAATTTATTTATATCCTTATATCTCAGTGTTTACAGGTAGGTTAATTAGTTTAACTGTATAAATTGTGACTTCAGCTTTTATTTAGTGGCATCCCGTTTAAATTGGTGACTACCACCTTATTGCCTACTCTTATTGTGAAATTAATAGATGCCTTGCATGTGTTTTGAGGTCAGCTGTGGACAAAGTTTATTTGCTGAAACCTTGTTTGCATAACTTGAAGTGTTTCTCTATTAGAAACTTGTTTTTTTTAGTGTGTGTGTGTCTGTGTGTGTGGGGGGTGTATTGAGGAAACTGTGGCCAATACTATATGTTTCTTTAACTGGGTTGGATTTAAATCAAGGAAAAAAAAAAAGAAAAATAAGCTATTGCAGCTGTGCATAGTGTCAGGGCTAAGTGTAATTTTCTTTTGACTTGAATGAGAGGAGTATTTGGTTGAACTAGATGGCACTATCAGTCAAGTGAGAGGTTTTACAGAGATCTGCTATGTTTTCTCCAAGTTATCTTTCCAGATGGAGTGAGCATTTTGTTTCCAATTTCCCAGAAACAACTCTGCACCCAGGATTTTTGGAAAAAATCTGCTCACAAAATGCAAAGAATCAACACTTGCAAAAAACAAAATAATTACTGGTGGCTGCTCAGAAAATATCTTCTATTAACTGAATGACAGGTTGTTTCGCTTAGCAAATGTATAAGGTAATTCGCAAAACACTGAGGCATGGATTGCTGAGTCCAGTAGCATAGAATTGTTTAATAACATTTGGAGCTCAGCCAGAGAACCGTTTATGTTATTTTTCTGCAGAGAAACACCTCAATCTGCTACATCACACAGTCTGAACACGTTTTATTCCTCTTTATCAGTTCTTTTCTTTATTTTTATTCATGGTTATCTCCAGATAGTGTGGGCAGACTCAGTTAAAAGTTAAAAAAAGGCAGTATATGTCCAGTAACACTTTAGTGCTGTTAACAACTTTTAGAAATCCTTCATCTATTCACATTTTTCAGAATGTGACAGTTCTGTCAGTGTAATTTCTTAACTGAGGTATCACAAGAGCAATTATTAGGATATGTTCATTTTCTACACAAATAAGATTGCTGATAATTGTGAGATAATAGTCAAACTAAACACTATTACTACAAACCCTGACAGGACTGACAAGCAGCTGTGATTTTCCCGCACTGCAGGACTAAGAGGTTCAGGCTTTTCTCCCTGCAACCAGACTGCACAAACATAATTTGTAACATGTTTGTAATCGGGAACCGATACACTTATATATCTCAAATCTTTACTATTATACCTATTTTTTATTTTGCTTGCTTATCTTACATTTGATTTGTACATGTATAGTTTTTTTCAGTTGCTGGGCAACTTCCCCTATGGCAGTGTTTCCTGCTCTGCATGTTTTAGAGGCAACCCTTCGTTAGCACACCTGGATTCAATGAATGGCTCGTTAACAAGCTGCAAAGAATGTCATGGACAGGTTCATGAATTTGAGTCAGGTGTGTTGGATAAGAACATGCGTAAGACACGCAGGGAAGGGGGGCTGAGGACCGGAATTGAAAAACACTGCCCTATGGGGATGAATAGAATATTTATCCATTTAGAGTAAACAATCATGTAATGCTTCATGCGATTGACAGAAAAGACAAAAATCTTACATTAAAAAATAATTTAAATATTGTGTTGGATAAACAAAAAAGTAATAATAATCAGAAAACCAACATAAAAAAAAGTCTGTTTTGTTCCTATTTTGTATCATGTTGAGTCCACCTAAGAATACATCATCCAATATTCACGAAGTAAACTGGAGGAAGGGAAACCTTTCTCATGGTTTGAAAAAATGTCAATAAATTAATTAAAACATAGTGTAAAGTAAAATGTATATAGGAATCTCAACTTGTTTGTGAGTTTACAGCACATAAATAAAAGTTCACGTAACTCAATGCTCCTGACGGGAAGCCACAAAAGCTTTGCAGGCAAAAAAAATCAAAATCACCTAAATTTTTCCAAACCTTCACATAGAAAAGAAATGGTCTGATAAACTAAGGTTGAATCAAAACAGTGCAGTGATTTTACTTCAAAGAAAACCATCATTTGAAGGGGGACCATCCAGAACTAACAGGCATATTGTAAAAGGATAGTTAGTTCACACAGGAAACCACCATGTTATTTCAGAGCTGAACAGTTTTGTAAAGACGAATAGAGCAAAAATTTCACCGTAACACTGTGGAGGTTTAACATGAATCTATCAAAACTACTCTTTGTATGTAAGTACTGTGTCAAAACCCGTGTAATGGGCTGTGACAAAAAAAAGGGAAAAAAGGACATGCCGTGTATGAGCTAAATATCCTTTTATTGGTGACAAAATAGTAAGCTCTCTGTAGTTAAAAGGGTTGCACCATGTAAAAGTGGTGGATCCAAGTGTCAGTCTCCCTCATCATCAAACAAAGGTTGGATGTCACACCTGCCTCTAGTGCTTTAAACAGGAAACAAATAACAAAACAAACAACAAAACTACAACTTCATAACTCTGGTTTAAAAAAAGTTTAGTAAAATCAGTTTAGTAAAAAAATTAGAACAATATATAAAACATATCTGAAACAGAACATAAGAAAACATGTTGAATGTAAGCTATTCCACTACTTTATTTTATTTTCTGTTCCAAATAGATTCTAATCTAATTTTCCAGCAATCCCACTTTAGAGCTATGGTTGTTGTATTTTGTTTGAGAGCACTTAAACTGCATGTCTGCACGTCGCTACTTATTTTGTTTTAGTGTTGCTGTATTTGGCTGTAAACTAGCTTGAAGAAGCATTGCTATACCTTCTCCCTAGCTTCTGCCTCAGGCTTTGAGAAGTTGTTTTGACAGTTTGCTTCACTGCTTCTCCCTGCATTGTGACCATAAACACTAGAAGAGTAAGCACCACTGACCACCGTGCTTGCTGACTGAAGAATACTGGGTGCATTTGTGATTGATGGCTGACATGACCGATTTAACCCCTCATGGATGCATTCTGGCTAAGCCCCTTCAGTCTACAGACCCTCTGACATTTGTGAACTATTAACAGCAGCCCAACAGTGCGCTACACCTTAGTCCGTCTCTTTCTGCTCAACTAGTCAGTAATATGTAAGTGATAATGAACTCAGGAAACAGCTGTTAGCATGTGATAACAGCCAATGACAATGTAATGCTAAACTTACATGTTTGGAAAAAGTAAACCAGGTTAGTTTATTTGACCCAACTTTTGATATGGACCATTATTTTGTATGTATTTATTAAATCTACTTAAGGCATGCAGCTCTGCCTAAATGCTATATCTGAACAGATGTGATGTTTAACTTTAAACCAATGATAAGGACTTCTTTTCTTTCCGATATCTGCCAGAGTAATAACATTGAAAAGATTAATTGGTTGGTGGGCGAGTGGAATAGAAATCATGTTGAATTGCATGCAGGGCGCAGTAGTATTATATCTGAGTAGGAGCCCTAACTACAGATCTCTGTATTAATAATGCAAAAGGACCCCAGGGGCAGCAATCTATTTGCAGAACCATACGCCCTCAAACATACACGCACATACACTTGCTATGACTTTGGATTTATGTTATCATGTCATTGTCCTTACGGAAACTTTTCAGCTGAAGCTGTGTATGTTTGTTGGCTAATGTTTCCATTAGACATAAGTGACTTTCAAGCTAAGTGATTGTTGAATTACTGTTTTTCCAGTCATTTTTTCACACTAAGGCATTCCTTTTTTGCATAATACTTCTATTATAAATAATCCTTAAAAAAACCTATATTTTAAAATGTTCAATGTAAATTTTAAAGCCAGGTCTGTATATGGAAATATAATCCAGGAGAATAATTCATAGTGCATTTGTAATTATTTTCAGGTTACTTATTGGGTTTTGGCTTAAAACAAAGCATTACAATATGTCTTCTTTTAAATAATTTAACATGTTGTAGGTATTTGCAAAAGTAATACATTCTGTTTTTAACTGTATCTTATTTTATTTGTTTATTTGTTTTATATATAAGCTTTTAAAACTGGAAAAAGAAGAAAACACACCAGTTTGCAGTGGAGCATATTAAACATCCTCCAATAGCTAAAACACAACGCTGGATAGCCTTGGTGATTGAAACTTATGATTCGTAGCCAATAAATAATTGTGTTTAAACTGTTACCAGCTTAGTGTTTGTGCTCCTCTTTCATACAACACTGTAAATAAAATATAGTTTATGAGATTTTGAACAGTTTATTTATGTCTTGTTGCAGAATCTTTTTCCTGCTTTTAAGTAACAACCACTGATTGACCATGTGGAAAAACCATGTTGCTGAGCTACAGTAGAAAAAATCATATTTGTAACTAGAAGCACTTAGAGAGGACAGACACCCACCCCTCTTTTATTTATAATGATTGTGGGCATTATTTTTGAGTTAGAAGCTCTAATGGATGAGAGACGTATTTTGCTTCATGCTCTCTGTTTGGGTATCGGACCATCAGGATAAAAATAAAGTTTTCTTAATTTAATTTTTTGTTTGTTAATGTATTAGTATGTATTCATGTATATAGTATGTATGTACAGTATGTATGTATGAGATGTATGTACGTAGTTTAAGTTTCTCACAGCCAGATCACATGTATAGTTTTGGTATCCATATTAAATTGAAGTTATAATTGATCTGAATAATTTTCTTTATATTTCTTGTGTAGTTTTGACAACAAATCATTTCTTGACATTGCAAATGTGTGTATTGTACTTGTAAAAGTACTGAATTGATATTTGATGATGGCAGCGATATCAGTATTCTTAATTACCATTACAATATTTAGTTTAGAATAAATTATCTTGATCTGCTTTTGCACAGTGTAAATAAAACCTGATTGAACTTCACACGGAAATCCCAGCTAATGTAGAGAATAAGGGAAGGAAATGGCAAGGCATTGTTCTGCCATATCTATTAAAGTAGCAGAAGTAATAAATCTTTCCCTAACTCCAGATAAAACTTTCTACTTTGCAACTCCTACTTAATTTTTTTTCAAATGGTGTCTTGCTGTATCTCATTGCTCACTTTCCAATTCTGTGTCTTTGTATGAGTTCCTGTAAAATGTGGAGGTAGATTTTCAGAAACCTATAGTGCATACACTGTTTCAATTTATACTCACTTTGTATGAAGCATGCATACCTGGAGTAATTACCTGGGTGGGAGCCACAGTGAACCATGACAATAAATTCCCACGCAGCTTAAAATTTCAGGGTTGGTTCAAAACAATTATGGTAAATGCAGTTTCAGTTCAAGTAGGCGCATTTAGTGATCTATGATTATGAAAAAAAACCTTCACTCATATCAAGTTAATGCTTTTGAAAATGCTTGAAAATGGGCCTTTTCTTTAATTTCCATTCTTCTTTTGCTATTCTTAAGCTGGAATTTTCTTCTTATGCAAACCTGTATTCCCACTGATGGAAGGAATAATGCCCCAGTGAAATAGCCTTAGTCGCCCCCATTATTTCAAGTAGATGATTTTCCCCTGCTGTACGCATACCAGTTATTTCAATGTGCTAACTTTATGGGCAAAAGGTTTTCAGCTTCCCCAGGGTAACATTTCACATCTATCTGATGAGGCGTTTCCAACATTTGCTCTCTCTGGGTTTACAGCTTCCTTTAGTATCAAGAGTATTTGCTTGGGGACAAAAAAACCGACAAATTGATGGCACATTTGCCCAAGGGTTGTTATCATTAAACCATATTCCATGATTTTGTGGCAGAGTTCATCCATGTTAATGATACCACTGAATGCAAGTGTATTTCTGAAAACAATGCTTTAGCTGCTGCTGGCATTGTTTTGACATCAGGATGGCTTTTCTGTAATCGATCTCTCGAGCTCAGCGACAGAAATGGCATGAGAAATTAGGTGGCAAACTCTCCAGAGAGGCTAGCAATAGATCCAAGGAATGTTTTGGGGACTTTTTGAAATGCAGTTTAGGTGATTAACCACACAAAGTCATCATTAGTTAATATGTTAAAGAGATATGTTTTGTGTTTCCTGTGGCTGTTTCACAAAGCGGAAGCTGTGATGCAAATTTCCTTACATATCTGCAAGATGAATGCTGAGATACAACTCTGGTAAATGAGCTTGTACTTTTATAGCACTTTCCTAGTGATGTTGACCATTGAGGCACTTTACACTACATGGCACATGTACCTATTCACACACACACACACCCCAAATGGTACATTTGGGGACATCTTGGGGTTCAGTGTCTTGCCTAAGGACACTTCGGCATGTAGTTAGGAGAAGCCTCGAATTGATCTTCCAACCCTACAGTTAAAGGACGACTGCTCGTCCTTCTGAGCTACTGCCTCATCTTAGAAAACTTTCCCAGAATACAAATGAGATATCCATAAAATATTCTTTAGAATAATTTTTTTTGTGTTTGCTGCCAAAACATCTTGAAGAAGTTTGTTACCTGCTATTTAGAGTGATGAAACGCCTTCATTAAGAAGGTTGTATTCACAGGATCCTATAACGCTTAACATAAAATCACCATTAAAAAAAGAACTGTTGAAATTACATGTCAAGTATGCAAAGTAAGAGTTAATGTCAACAAACTACAAATTGCAGTTGGGTTTATTGTAGCCGAGTGTTAAATGGCTTTTTTTTACATGATAGTGTTTGTTTAACCTGTTTACTTACTCTTGGATCAACTAGAAGTTAGCAGGTAGCTAAATGTGGTACAATTCATCTTTTCTCTTCCATTTTTTCCTTTACCCTGACAAAATAGAGAAATAAAATGGAAAAACAATGACCCATAATTTATCCGTATGAAACAGTATTTTCTGATAAACAGGTGCAAAGCTGACTTTAAGATTAGTCTATAGGTAAAATGTTGAATTGATGACGATCCCATTTGTTGTCATTTCAATTACCGTAGTACGGTATCCTTGCATCCTACCTGTACTGTGAACTTTGTCTAGCCAGTCACTCCATTTTCTAGCATCTGATTTGGTGCATACAGCATAACTTGGCTGCAACGCAGCAAGGCATCCCAGAAGAGAAAAAGTGTTACAGTGCCGTTTTTTTAGCTTCAAACTTATGGACACCCTCTCAGTGTGATGCAGACAAGTTACTCCATGCCTTTGTTACTTTAAGACTGCACTACTGCAATTCCTTTTTGATGAGCTGTCACATATATTCCCTGAAAAGTCTCCAGCTGATCCAAAATGCTACAGCAAGGGTTTTGGTGGTAATTAATGGGAGAGATCATATTTGCACAGTTTTAGCCTCTCTTCATTGGCTCCCTTGTAAATTTAGGATAGAATTTAAAATTCTTCTTTGCTCCAAGACTGAGCTCTATTGTATATCGAAGATATCATAATTCCACATACTCCAAACAAAGCACTATGCTCTCAGACTGCAAGTTTATTCGTGAGACTCGGAGTCTCTTAGAAAATAATGGGAGGAATCAGAATTATACCCAAAATCAAATTAGAAAAGTCTGATTGTAGGCCGACCCAAATTCTTTGGAAATTCCTCAAGACTATTCACAATGTTGCTAAGTAGTGTTTGTAGCCTCAACATACTTGTATGCATTCCTTGCAATGTCTGGGCACGCTTCTGATAAGAAAGACAAGTGTTCTCCAGAGGGTTCTCATCCCAGACTAGGATCAAGTCACCAGTCATCCCCTGAACAGTGTGTAGTGCAACGTTGTGGTGGTGACATGATGTCTCAGGGGTGCTCTGTTGATTCAGGTCTGGAGAATGGGAAGGCAAGTCAATAGCATCAATGCTTTGGTCAGGCAGGAACTGTTGAGACATTCCAGCCGCATGAGACCAAACATTGCTGTACAGCAATAGGTACTGAGGGTTTGAGGCTTAAAGCATATCCTCTATTTTGTGGATGTCGAGCTTTAATACTCCCCTCATGGAGTCTGTTTCTGATATTTTCTGTTTCTCTTTTTTTCGGCTGTGGTGCATGTAGTAGAGCGGGTTATTTCCTAACCAGCAAGTTAGTGGTTCAAATCCCGGCTCTAGCGTCCACATGTCAAAGTGTCCTGAGCAAGACACTGAACCCCCAGTTGCTCCCACTGCTGCGTCACCGGTGTGTGAATGTGTGTTTGTGTGAGCGAATGGGTGAATGTGTCCAATAGTGTCAAAGCGCTTTGAGTGCACTGATGTGTAGAAAAGTGCTGTACAAGTACAAGACCATTTACATCAGTGGCCTGCTGGAGGTATCTTAGAAATTTTTCTCCTGTTTGTCTTTGGTTGTTGTCACACCTGTATTTGTGTGTATACATACATATAAAGTATCTCTGTATGAATACCTCTGTCTCATATTAATATTTAGCTATTTTTCTTTGCACTTCTTACAATGTGTTTTCAGCAATTCACCTTGATAATGACCAGTTAATCAATAAAAAAAAATCCTAGCCATGTTTAAGACCATGAAAACATCCATCCAACCAGCCATTTTTTAACTGCTTATCCAATTTAGGGTCACGGATAGCCTATCCCAGCAGTCATTTGAGGTACACCCTCAACAGGTTTTCACTACCATGAAAACATAATAGGATAAATTATATTTACTTGCTTTACCATTCCACCTTCACTATATTTGTTATAAAGACTCACTATGTTGTTCTCTGTTGAAATTGCATCTATATCTATATTTTATGACAGCATGGATACAATAAAAATATGGCACAGATGTTTGGGTAATAATCTAAGTCTTCCTTTATTTTTAATATTGAGATATTTTAAGGCTCTGTATGGTCAGCTTGTAATCATAAGGTCTGGGGTTAGAATATGGTTTGGTTGTCTATGATTGAAGCATCTCTTACTTTAAATGGGGTTTTAATATGGTCCCAGTGTAGTTGTGTGTCTTTCTACTTGTCAGAGTGAGATAAATAAAATGTATTGAGTTTGTAAGAAATGTTCATAATCATTTTAGTTTTGTCATTCTACCTTCTTCAGGAGAAGATGTACCCAGTTCCTTCTGTGTAGATGATCCTCCATCCTCTGAGGAGGCCTGTGAGGTGGCCTGTTCTTCAGACTGTGTGGTTGGGTTCTGGTCCTCTTGGTCCTCCTGCTCACACAGCTGTGCCACTAAAACCGCAGAGGGCAGGCAGAGCCGCACTCGTACAGTGCTGGCCATCCCAGGGAAAGGTAATCCTTTTTATGTTCTATCTCTCCTTTCTGGATGGGCATAAGTGTGTTTTGTTACACTTGAATGGAATTTCTGATTTAATCAATGTTTTAATCTTTTTTATAATTGATTTAATTATTTTTTGATTTTTTGATTGATGATAATTGATTAGTAATGTAGTAAAAGGGCTTCAGACTTACTTATTGGTAGTATTGGTTGCACTGGTGCACATAACCTTATAACTTGGTAGCGCTAGCAAAACAATGTGCACCACGTTTTTTTTAGACTATTTTTCAGCAGTTTATTTTTAATATATATTTCAATGTCATCTTTTGATCAATACACATAGACATCAATGGTTATTTAAGTGTTTTTGTACAATAATGATGTTTACAGAAAAATGAAGCAAAAATATAATAATAAGTGGAAAGAAAAAAATGTAAAAAAAAAACAAAAAAAAAACTAAATTGTAGCTTAACTGAAATCGGTGCAACTAAACCAGTTGTGCAGTCCTCAAGGTCTACTATTCTGCAGCTTTTCACATCTAAATCAAATGGCCGACTTCCCTCATGCACGTGTCGTTCAGCTCTGCAGAAGCCTGCTAACAAGCCATTTGTTTGATTCAGGTGTGCTAAAAGTTGCAGGTTAGTTGACCAGACTTGGGCCCACCTGAACTAAATTGTTTAAACTGAAACAACTTTAGGTTGAGCAGCTTCTGGGAAATGGTACTTCTTTGGATTTACATTTAGGAAAATCTTCTTGGACTTTTTGTTTTTGTGAAAAGCAGCTCCTCTTTGGCTCTATTATATACCACGTCTATGGCTGCTCACAATGACATAGGCTACGTTCACACCGCGAGCCGAAGTGACTCAAATCCGATTTTTTTGCCCTAAGCGACATGAATCGGATATT
>JBAMHV010000013.1:18341415-18353746 GCA_037177535.1 Pseudomugil gertrudae
AGAGGTAACGTTCCACGTCCCTAAAGCCAGCTTTTGTAGCCGGGGATCGGACCGCCAGGGCTCCCGCCTCCGGCCGCTGCCCAGCTCACATTGCACCCGACCTCTACGGCCCCTCCTGCAGGTGGTGAGTCCACGGGAGGGACATATCGTGTGCTATACTGTGGGAATTTGTCATGTAGGTTCTGGACTTCTTTATAAAGATCTAATTATGCTTCTTACACCTGTGAGTCTCATGTTATGACAACAAAAATCATTGGCACAAATGATTAAAAGGCCTCAAACTAACTACTTTAGACCTATTTTAATCAAGCTAACATTTTAATTGATCTGAGAAACTGGTTGCTTTATGTACTTGAATGATGAGTGAAGTTAGGCAAGGCACACAGTGATGCCTTGACAAGAAGCTTTTTTAGCATTTCTGCTCTCAGCATGGCTCACTTCTACATGGGAATGTAATTATGACTGACATTTCTCTAGAGAATTTCTATGACTTTTTGATGGCCTGGAAGAAGTGTTTGTCGTGTTCTCAGGTTAAGAGCCAGCCTCATTGACCTTTATGGCTTCTTATTTGAATATGATTAGAAAATGTCTAAGTTAAATACCTGTGACATTTTAAAAGCTGAAGTATGAGTGTGGAATTTGTAATTGGTAGAAACACAAAATTTAAATATAGACTTTTAAACAGCGAAGAACTTGGAGTTACTTTCGCTCAGAGGATTGTTGAACCAATTCACTGAAAAGGACACATAAATGTCAAATTAGTGCATAATTAGGGTACAATAAATGAGAATGGGGCCATGGTAAGGGCACAGAAACAATTGATAAGGGCACACAATGTTTAGGAACTATCATGATGATTCTTCACGTACTTATGATAATTCACACATAATACAAAGTATTGAGTAATTGCGTAATATTAGCTACATGTACTATATGAAGACTTCGATTTATTGGCTTTTATTTTGCACAAAGTTGTGTTACTCTGTAAATTTGCAACACTTATTTTTTCAGTACAGCGTATACTGTAAGTAAAATTACATTTTAGTCCATTTGTCTTTGATATTCAGCTTTATTAAATAAATTTAAGCTTACAGTGTTCAAGCTTATTTATATTCTGATGCACTGACTTTTTATCATCATAACCATGTTTACACCTGGTTGAAAGACACATAGATATAAAAAGGATATATATACAAAGATTTAAAATGTAATTACAAGACTTCAAACTAGATTGTTAATATCAGGCCCTCTTATGGACTCAGAATGTATCCAGGTCTTGTGGAGACATTCCAGTTAGTGTTTTTTTTCTTTTCTTTCCTTTGGTCTCTGTGAGTTGACTTGTTCTATTGCATAGAGCGAATGATTGATTGGACCATGATGTCAGTCAATTTAAATTCTGTTATTGTCATGTTTTGGACTCTTTGGGTTTCGGTTTTCTGTTTTACTTTGTAGTTTTTGTCAAGTTCAGCTTTAACTTGTGTTTGAATATTTGGTTCACCCGTGTCTCATTTGGTTCTGTTAGTATTTCAGTCCTTTGGTTTTCAGTTCTGATCACGGGTTCATTGTGTTAGTTTGCTTTGAGTTGAACAGTCTGTCTTGGTTTAGAGATTATCATTAAAAGGCTTTTTCCTCCATTCCGCTGTTTTCTGCCTCCTGCTTGCCTGTGCTAGCATACCATGCCTCATCATGACAGCTATAGAAAGTATTAACTATATTGGTTTAAAAAACACAAATAGTGGTGATCAATTTATCACTACTAAATCTACTACTAAGGTTGGTCATATTTAAATTTGTGTTGTGATTAATGAAAACTTTTAAATGTTATATTTTCATTTGTGAAAAGCCTATGCATGTACTTAAAATGCCGGACATACATAAATTTTAGGGTTTCAGAACTAAATTATTTCTACATGTATTATTTTAATATGTAAGGTTCGGCAGAGTTTCCATCAAATAAAGTTTTCACAGAACAAGTGACATCTTTGAGAAATGCTTCAGTATCCACGCAGCTTTAATTTCAAGTTATTTGTGGCAGTAAAACACCAGAAAAAGGTGAAATGAACCTCCTGAGTATTAGATGAATCTCTGAGTAACCACGCCCTGTGTCAACAGATTTGCTTCATGAGCCTACTAGTAACAGCATAATAATGAGGCGGCAAGAGCAGTAACCCACCAGGCTACACAGCAATGAAGATTAATGGTCATTTGCTGACACTCCTTACAATCTTTCACAGTTAAATAAACTATTAAATGATAAAATAATTATTTATGCACCACATGGGCATACAGAACTAGTAAATTGCATAGATTAAATCTGTGAACTGTAATTCGTTTTCAGCAAATATTTGAATTTTATATTGAGGGTGTAATAGAAAAACCATATTGACTGTAACTGTATTTATGTCTTCTGGGTACACATAAGCACTGCTGGTTTGAAAGCTCTTAAACTTACTGAGATGAGAATTAAGCTGTAATTCCTAATCTGCATCAAGTAGCACAAAACAGTAGAAGTAGCATAATGTATTTGCCCACCTAATGTTATTTTTACTTTTTGTACTTCTCGATGCAGATCGGCATCCATTTCACACCTACACTTTCCATTCAGGCTTTGAAATTGTTCATATAAATGCATTGGAATTATTGACTTTTTGTTTGGTCTAAAATGGACTCCGTTTGAATATCAAGATGGTGTAAGAATGAGCCCTAAACCTCACACACCTTCCATTCAGATGACTCTCTTACTGGTTTTTGACAAATTATTGAAGCAAAGCTAAGTTAGATGGGGAGTCTTACTGTACAGCCAGTCTCAGGTTTTTTATTCTGGTTTGATGTCCAGGCTCTGGGAGAGTTACTTATCTGCTTTTATAAAAGTCCCTGAAGCCATTTGTGTATTTACTTGGCAGAATTCTTCTGGTTGCTAAAATGTAAACTTTTGTCTCAGCCTGACATGAGGTTCACTTGACATTGCACCATTTTTTTTCTTTTTAAATGTTATTTTTGCTGAATCTAATGATCCGTTCTATCCTAACTGGGATGCTTGTCGGAGAGAAACACCCCTACAGGGGAATGCTGCCATCTGGTTGTTTGACTGTAGGGATGGTTTTAATGAGATGTTGCCTTGTTTTCGCCACACTGGTTGTTGGGAATGGTGTTCACATCGTGGGACCAGGGCTTTCTCTCTTTAATCACTCAGTTTGGCTGGGCAGTCACATCCACTTTAAGAAGACTGCAGCTCACAATTTCTTCCATTTTAAGATAATGGAGGCTTTTGGACCTTTGGACACTGAACACTGGAGAAAATCTCCCCAGAGTTCAACAGAAAATGGTATCAATCATTCGTGTTGATAGGTTCTTGTCATTGTTAAATATTGTGTGCTGGCCAATGGAAAAGGAAGATTAAAATAATTAAACTGTAGAATCTGATGCATAAGGTCACGTGAAAAACATGATTAAAAGAAATAACTTATTGACTGATTGCACTGATATCCTTTTTGAGTATAAAAAATAACAGTTGGGAACACCACAGCATAAAAGTAGAGCATCTTCCTTTCCACAGTGCCACACCCCCAAACTTCACAAAGAAACTTCAAGGATTTCCTCCACACTGCTTCTTTCTGAAAGGTCACACCTGTGTCTTTGCCCTCGGTCTCTCTGGGGGTTAGGGTCACACTCGTCCTTTACTCCAGGCACCAGAGGAAAAACTGCTCCTAGCAAAGATGCTTGCTAATTTCAGCCTGATCTCCAAAGCTTTCTCTCCATCTGTTTTTTTTTTTTGTGAAACAAAAGTCTGAGCTTGCACAGATCTTCTCTTGAATGAAGGAGAGATTCCATCCAAGAAATGGTTAATCTGGCTCTAAGCAAGAAGAAACATCCAGCCGGTGTTGGGTTTTTACTCAAAAGAAGCAATGTGTTACTCATTACTTCAGCAAACTGTGATGAAATTACTTACTAGTCACTGCATTTGAAAAGTAATGTAACTTATTACTTTTTTCCTGTTTAATTTACCATGTAGACATATGCTGTCTGCAGCAAGAAGTATGTCTAAAATTCATAAACAACAGGATGAAGGAAGCTATGATGAAGTCATTCTGTGCTGATAGTACTAGATCTCTCTGAGCTATGAACATTTCTGTTAGGCTGAAGTCCCTCGCGGCTCATCAGCTCCTCATCAATTACTTGTTTTCTTGTAAATGATCCCTATTGACTGCTCCAGCTAACGTCCAGCTCATATTTCTCTTGTAGGTTTTTACTGAGTGCACTAAAGGAAATTATATTTGTTGTGAAATCTAATCTTGTGCGCTATCAGCATGTTCACATCATGACCGCGTAATGATTTTGTGCAGCAGCTGTTTGATCAGCTAATATAATCTGTAAAGTCAAATAAAAGAATTTCAGTAGAATAACAAACCATCTTGTTTTATTATATGTAATGTAGAAGTGGACACAGGAGCAGTTACCTTACTCAGATTAATGTCAACGACAACATGCCCAGGCAGGGACACGCAAACAGGCAGCACCTGCATGCTCCACTACACAGATCTAAACTTTACACACAAGCAAACACAAACTGGGTAACACAAGAAACTTGCTCAAGCAGTATAACAAAATAATTTGATTACTGATATTGCAAGTGTAATCTATTACTGTACTTTATTAGCCAAAATGGTAATATCATTATTGTAACATGTTACCCCCAACGCTGCAAAAGGCATCTGTTTAGAGTAAAATTGGTCCTTCTGAATGAATGAATGAATGAATGAATGAATGAATGAATGAATGAATGAATGAATGAATGAATGAATGAATGGAAAAATTAATCACAGAGGTAATTTCAAATGTGAAATCGTGCTGGTTTTGGGTTTATCCTCATGCAGCATACCTTACTCTGATTAGTAAGTCAACGTGATTGGGTAGCAATTAAAGACAAGCATGTCAAAGAGATCCATTTGATTTTAACCGGGGTTTAGACAACATAAATTCTACAGGACTCGCAGAATAGAGAAGAACCTTGATCAGAGAGTGCAAAAAACTGGATAAATGGACACAAAGATGTTATTATGGGTATTAGTATGAAACACTTTATTGTCATTGAGCCAGTACAACACAAAGGATTTTAGTTGGCTTAAAATCCCCAACTAGTTTTCGTCAAGGACATTTTAAAATGGAAAAAACAAACTCATGAGAAGGAAATCAATATTAAGTTATTAGTTTCTGAAAATGATCACTAGCTAAACTAGCCGCTAATATCCACAAAATCTCTATTTCAAGTTACCTACAATACTATACTGTTATACTCCTCTCTTTGTACAACTGAGGCTGTTTTATGAGATTAATTTGTCCTAAAATGAGTCATGTAGATAATATTTAACTGTGGGAAAGATCTCTTTTAATTGGCATGATGATTTAAGTCTACATGGCTCTCTACGGTACTTTTTGTGGAAGGACGTTATACAAGCAGTATGAGTGAATTAACATGAAGATTGTATTTGACTGAGTGAGTGGGATGAAAGTTACAGGTATGAGCAATACAAAGATTGCCACGGAAAGTAATAAAAGAAAATGTGGCACACTGAGTTGGACTGATAAAAGCTATTAACAGAGAGAAAAAAAACTAATTATGATTTTTAAAGGATAACGCTAGCTCTACAGCATTAACTTGAAAGATTGTAAAACCTGAAGTGTGGCGAGGATCCTCAAAGTGTGTCCTTTCAAATGGTCCTCCGAAACCATTTTGGCTTTATTAGCAGCTTCAAAATCAAAGACAATCCCTGACATTAAATGTGATAGCCAAAAAAAATGAAAAAAAATTACCATTTGTGAGAGGAGATTATGTGAAAGGCCAAACAAATGACCTCAGGCAAGCAAAAACTGAAATAATTTTGTTAAAAAGGGATGGCCCACAGTTCACAATTTGTATAGAGCTGCTAATAAAAGCCACTGAGGATGACAGAATGAGGTTGTCACTGGTGGTGTTGGCTGTTTAAGACCCAAGGTTTAAGGACATCTGCTAAGAGATACAATTATCACTACAGAAAAAGTAGGTGAATCACCTCACCAATAACTGGTACTTATTGTTTTTTTTAAGCTTGCTGAAAGGAAAATAAAATGAATCCATATACCTTCATTAAAATCAATAATATCTTACTTTTTCTAAGCATTGTATAATAAAACATTTTATTTGAAGTCTTGGATAAATACACCTTTAATATTATCTCCATTCCAGTGCCTGTGTAGAAAGCTTGTATGTAAATGACCACCCCACGCATTCACAGTAGACATGTAGAAATCACACAGTTCCTGTCAGAGGGTAAAATTTAAAAGTAAAATATAAATCAATACAATGGATTAAAGACATGTTTGTAGATCAGAGAATCCTCAAAGGCACTGAGTCACATGGAGGAGGATAGAAATTTCCTTTCATGGAACCATCGCTTCATTTGAATCCCCTGTAATCACGAATGAGCCATACATTTGTACACAGTTACACTTTGTGCAGCAGCTTTGGGTGTTTGTTACTGTTCCTGGTCTAAAGAGGCTACAGTCTGATCAGTTTTTCCTGTATAAACGGCTACAAATATTCAGCCACTTTGTAAGCTTATCTTAGATATTTTTTTCCTCCTTTTAAAGAAAATGCATACTAAAACTACAAATAGAAAGTCATTCTTGTAATTAATGATAATTATATTTCAACTGTTTGTGTTTAAGAAATGTTTGGATGGAGTATGGCTTTTATTTCATAACATGTCAAGTCACTACTCGTATACTAAAATCATAGCCTGTGCTGTTTTATTTCAATTACAATTATTATGTCAAATGAAGAGTAAGAGATGTGGGAAAATGTTGTTTGTGGTGTTGTCAGAGCGACAGCTCAGGAATGTTAAGTAATGGATATGCCAGTCTTCCACCTCATGTTCCCTCGTAGGTTAGATGGTATTTTGGAGCAGCTTTTTTAATAAATTTACATATTAATCAGGGTTTTCTTCAAGAGTTGTATAACTGATCAGCTAAAATATTTGCATGTTTAAAAAAACATTTGTGTTAATATTTTTATCAGCCCACAATTATACAAATTTTGCAGATCTTATTTAAGAAAGTTAGTCTTCGTTATGTATTTTCTTCCTTCATTTACACAGAAGGTTACAAGGTCACGCAAATGCTTTCAATTTTGTAATTCAGTTACACGTGATAGGTTTCTGCTATAATTTCAACTGGTGCCACACACCACGGTCTGTTTTACCTCTTAAAGTACACAATTCACAAAGCCTTTTTAAATGTCTTGGTGTAAAATAGTAAATAGAAATTGGAAGCAGCATTATTTATGAAAAGTCCACTTTGTCATATAGTGGACATTTTTCTTTTGTACTGTTCACATTTTATTATTCTTACAAAAGCATTTAAATCAACATTTTATTTATTATTCATGATCCTTCCTACAGTTTCTGACCTTTAGTTGAGCCAGCTACTGCATCTCTGTGCTAATACAAAGAGATTTTCTACTGACAGTTGTTAAGCATCTACTCTTGCTGTCACGATTCTTGAGTCTAGCCAACAATGCACTTTCACACCTAAATTGTGACATCTTTATGCCTATTTAATGAGTACATTCAGTCTAAATGTTTTAATTCTGACATAATTATTAAGACACTTTATGGAGGAATGAAAGTCATGAATTTTGAGACAATCTTCAAAGTTTTGTCAACCCTTTATTAGGATGAACGTTCTATTTACTTTCAATAAACCATAGTTACCAAGGCTGACAAGTGTTATACTTGAAGGCTGATCTCAAAATGACTGATTATACCCTAACTTTTCTTATATCAATTAAATCATACGTAAAATTCAAAGCATAAAACAGAGAGCAATGCAATGTGGCTGCTGTCCAAGGTCAGAAATACCACCATTTTTCACATCAGCAAAGTCAAGGCCCTTCACTCAAAATGACTTTTTCTTTGAGCAGGTGGGTGAACAAAAGATGAGCTGATATCCAACTAAACTGACTTTCAGAACTAAAGTCCTTTTAGAAAGCATATTTTTTGCTCACTTACCCATTCAAAGAAAGGCCCTTTTAGTTTAGCTTAGTTTAGTTTAAATTTAGTTTAGTTCACGTATGAACAGCAATCTATGCAATCTGAAATGTAAGACATTAAACCAAGATTTTAATATTTTTATTAGCTTGCTAAAGCTATAACTACTTAGCTGCCAGTTTTAGGAGTGACAGCTGATGCAAATTTCACAGATTTATATCAAATAAATCTGACACCTCAAACCTTTTTAGAACAATCAGTAACAAAGAGCTGGATCAAAGCAGATATAATGTGATTTCAAATAATTGATATGTGCCAAGCAATTATTTCTTTCGATTTATCTTTTTAAATAGCTAAATATGCAAATAATAATAATTCTTCCTGCACAAAAGACATTTTGTTTTTTGTTTTTTTATGAAAGTTGACACACTCTCCTGTGGATTTAATAAAATGTCAGATATGCATTTGTCAGAACAGCACAGGGTTACACATCACAGCACCATTCTCTGCCTTACTTCCTGTGGTTTGAAAGAGCTGTTCATTTCAAAAGAGGTACAATTTCTTCTTTGAAGTGTGATACTTGTTGTATCACTAGAGAGCATATTCTACATGGCTTCAAATTAGCACATACAACATATTGAGCAAACACTGTCACACAAGATTTTTGACAAGCTGCAGAAGCTGAGAGCAACCATTTCTGCACTGATTTGTTTTCAGCGCCATGATCACAAGTGAATTCTTCCTTTATTTTTTCATGCCATAGGCAACAAAAAGTGCTGTATAATAAAATAAATTAAATTAAAACACCCAACCCGACAGCAATGAATCCCCACCCCCATTGCATTCATTTTACATGCAGACATACACAATCACCCCCAACATGGCTCCCAAACATCTGCCTCTTAACTGAAACTATCTAAATAGTAACTAAAATGAAAAGAAAAAAGAAAAGTAAAAACATCTGGCTCGGCACTGATGTTGATGTGATGGCCCAATATTAATTGGATCCATCTACAACAGGAGCCGGTACCCCATGTCCATTGAGGCCTCCACCACAGCAACCACCCAGCACCCTGGTCAAGGCAGGCTGGGGTCCACGGTTTCAGACCCCACGCCACCCAGACCGGGGAAGTGACCTACGGCACTGACCCCAGACCAAAAACGCAGCACCCCTAGTGCGGAGGATCCCCATGAGGAAAACACTGGAGTTTAAACATGATAAAATACCCTTGAAAAACAATAAAAAGCCAATTAAAAAATAGCCAATTATTTGATGAATTGGCTCAATATAATGTGAAGCACCCTGAGATGACAGTCATGAAGTAGCGCTATATAAATAGAGTTGAATTGAATTGAATTAAAACAATAATAAAACGTATATACAGAACTTCATAATTTATGATTACAAAAACTATAAAAATAAATGACAGGTAAATAAATAAATAAATAAATAAATAAATTAGGTTGAAACAATTAAAACATTTAAATAAAAATCTGTGGTAACACTTTACAATAGGGGTCACAAAATTTGCTTAGCTACTCAGAAACTACTGAGGGACAAATAAGGTACTGATTCATTAATGATTACTTAAGCTTTATATTCCTACCGCATCAGCTTAATTAGCAAGTGATTAGTGAATGATTATATAATGATCAGTTAATCATAAAAAGACAAAAACTTGATCAGGTACTAATGATTTATTAATGATTACCTGCTTTATTTCCATCACATTTGTTTCAGTACTAGATTAGTGAGTGATTATAATTCGTCATAGTCAGATGGTCATGATTATGTCATTGCTCATAAAAATATTAAAACACGGTCAGAGACATAAAAGGCTTAGGTCCTGATTAGTTAATAGTAAAGTAATGATTAACTACTCTTTTTTAATTATCATCATACTTGAGTTTGTTTGCTAATCAAGAGAAACAAATGTTTGAAAAGGAGTTGTTACAGATTTGCTTCTGTTATTCACTTGGTACATCTGAACCAGAACCAGAATAAAGGTAAAACTCATCAAACATGACCATGCTGAACATTTAATGATTGTTTAATCAGTTGTCGCTGGTTGTATTTTAATACTTTTGTGAGCAATGACATAATCATGACCAACTGACTATGACTATAATAATTCAATAATCTAGTACTCAAATTTATGTGATGGGAATAAAGCTTAGGTAATCAATAATAAATCATTAGTACAGGATCAGGTTTTCATCTTTTTATGATTAACTGATCATTATGTAATCATTTACTAATCAATTTCTAATTAAGATGATTTGATAGGAATATAAAGCTTAGGTAATCATTAATGGATCATTAGTACCTTATTGCTAAGCAAGTTTTGTGGCCCCTATTGTGAAGTGTTACCAGTTTGGGTATATTGGATAATGAGGAAGATGAGTCAACAATTGGGTTTACATGGACAAATATACTAGGATTAAAAACCTAACCGCAATAAAAATGATTCATCTAAATTTTCTCATAAAAAAATTTGGATCTACTCATTATGATTTGTTTAATTTCAATCAAGAGGGGTGGGTTGTTCTTATCACTGTTTCAACAAGGGTGCATATAACACTTGCAGAAATTATCTTTACATTGGCTCAGTTACAAGATGTTTTTTAAGTCTTTGTTGAAGGTTCATACTGTCTTCTTTTTAAACTTATTTTTTACAATTCTTTTTGTAAGACAGAAAGTTTTTTTGTTCTTATCTCCATGGCCTCTCTGATCCAGCTGTGCTGAAAGTAATAAGTACCACCGCTTATTGCTTTCAGCACGGCTGGATCAGAGATGCCTTGGGGATAAGAAAGTGGACACCAAAGACCATAAACCGGGATGAAGGCACATACTCCCTGTCGCACACCTAAGATGCAGTCCTGGAGAAGGCTTCAGACAGCAGGGGGCATAAACACTGTCTGAAGCAAACACCTGAACAGCCTGTAAGACACGTCACAATAACATCATGTGCCGCTTCTGAGGAAGACCACAGGAAGTGGTCGAAATATGTAAAGCAGGTAAACAAAAAAACTTTCTGTTTTACAAAAAGAACCGTAAAAAAATAAGATGTTTTTTAGTTTGAAATTAATTATTTGGAATTAAATAATTCTAAATAAATGTATTATTTCCTTTGGGTTTCCATGAAAAAATAATTTGGAATAGAGGTTGAGATGGAAAACATACTTATTTGCCTGTAATTAATTTTGCTAGATCAGCGGGTTGGAAGGGTTCAGATTGGACAGAGGTTAGATATGACACACTTGCGTGTACTGAAAAAAAAACAATATCCACTTCCTTTGCCCTTTTGGCCACAACATGGAAAATCACATAATAAAAAACCCTTTTGCTTAGATTTTGATTATATTTTTAAAGTACCAGCTCGACACGAGCACACTACTTATTTTTTTTTAGCAGCTGAAGAGGAGAAGGAAGATAGAGTACCAAAAACAGTAAGCAGAAAACCACGCTGAATACTCTGGACAAAACAAGATAACAAGCATGCATTAGAATGAACTTAAATCAGAATGAACAAATATATATCTTAGACACACTGCTTAAATTTTCATTAGAATGTAAAATTATTAAGTGGACTGGGCAATGTTCTGTCTTCACCAAGTATTGTTCTCATGAACATAGACTCAACTATACAGACAACTAAACACTCTCCTAATCAAACTCCAAAAAATAGGCTGATATGTTGAGTTGGATGGTTTAGATAGTTTAGTTAAAACTTATGACAAAGCAGAAACAAGTAAAATGCTGCATTACTACACAACTAAATTTCTCTGGTCAACAACCTCTCAAACAAAGCATCAGATCAAAATATACTGAGTAAATTTCAAACATCATAAAAGATAGGCCATGTGAATTAAATCAACCATAGATGGATTATATATTTTTCCATGTTACATTTAAACTTCATTAAATGCCACATCACATATATGTTGCTTAATAATTAAAACAATATAACTTGCAGCTAGGGATGTTATGCTGGAGCCTTTCTGCTGGAGCATGTGACACGGAAGTGTCTTGAGCATAGTTTCTGAGCAGGATTTACCACACCAAAAGTCTTGTGATAAACCAAACAAGGCCTAGTGACTTTACCAAAACGTGACGATCAGCATGTGGGAATCTGAAGGGGCTGAGTTTATAGATCTCTCAATTACCAAAAAAAACATTCAAATGCTTAGGAGACCATGACCGTGGATTTTTGAGAGGAGACTCGCATATAAATATAAATACAAATATAGCCCATCAGATGGATCTTATATTTTTATATATATATATATATATATATATATATATA
>JBAMHV010000013.1:18364972-18375149 GCA_037177535.1 Pseudomugil gertrudae
TGATAATAGCTTAATTGCCACAAGTTTAATATAAGACCTAAAATTGAAAAGTCATTCAGTAGTTAATAATAAAATTGATATTTTGGTTTGCAATAAATATTTTATATACAGCTCAGTATAAATGTACAAACTGTGGTTTGCAGTGGAAAGTCTTGTGAGTTAGCAGACAAAGTAAATTGTGTGTACGTGATTGTGGCTTCTGTTCCTTAAAGAGACAGTGGCATGTATGAACAATTTAGACCCTGTAAGTGACTGTTAGGCTCGTCTTTTTACCTGCCTGAAGATAATTAATACATGGTCATAAATAAATAATTTCAGAACTGACTGTAGTTCATATTTTTCAATTAATATTTGATCAGAGCTCTGTCTTTGCCATTTCCAGTTGATGAACAGTGTTTTTTGGCTCTCTATCAACTCTTGTAAAACCACACAATAAAATTATTTATGCATTCAGTAGCTCAGCCTCAATTCCAGTGGGGTGGGCAAAGTTGGCCTCAAGCCCCATTCACACAGTCTGAATTATGCACAGAGTGTAACAGGTTTCCATTGTTGTGCCCATAGGTCGCAGCAAAAAGAAGGAACATTGCCAGAATGAGGAGTTGTACCCACTGGAGGAGATGGACACGTGTCCCTGTGAGGAGTTTTTATCTCAGCCGTACGGGAACTGGTCCGCCTGCATCCTGCCAGATCCTTCAGTTCCTCGGTCATTGCAGAGTTGGATGAGCCACCGTGAGGTGAAAGAATGTGGCCAAGGTCTCCGCTACAGAGCAGTGGCCTGCATTAACCAGCAAGGACACCTGGTTAACCCTATGCACTGCACAGACTCAGGTATGATTAATTGAAAATAATGCACAGATTATAGTTTTTAATAAATCTACTGGAAGAAAATGTGCTTTTTTCCTTCATGTCAGTAACTGAACCTGATATTATGTCCCTGTAAGCCGATTCCTTAACTTGACCATATAAATTAGACATAATGTAACATCAATGACTTCTGAAAAACCTTAACAAACTGTTGAAATTGTCTGGGGGGTAGTAGGAAACGGATAACCAGAAGTTCTCATTATAAGATAGATATTAACCTTCGTTCTGTAATAAAAACTTATAGTAACAAAAACATTGTTTATTTTGTATAGCTGCCATATGTTAGTTAAGATTTTCTATAAATTTGAATAAGTAGGAAAAAAAAGGTCATCGTGGAAAAAACACACCGTCTTCATCCTGAAAAAAAAAGTCCAGAACACAAGGATGCAAAACTTTAAACAATACCCAGTGAAAACCCCTGGTGTAGAGTAGAAACGAAACACTCAAACTCAGCTCATTAGCTGTTGATGTCACAGAAAGTAAGTCCAAGATCTGGGGTAGCACAGTCCAGCAGCATGTCTGTCTGCCATTATTAGTGTGATCCTCTCTGCAGCTGCTAACAGAGTCTGAAGCAGACATTCCTCTTCTTACCGCCAACTTTCAATTTCAGGCTACAACATGGAGGTTTGCCACATCCCTTGTGCCCTGGACTGTAAACTCAGTGAGTGGTCAGCTTGGTCAGCTTGCAGTGCATCCTGTGGCAGCGGATTAAAGATCAGGTCCAAGTGGCTCAAGGAGAAACCTTTCAATGGGGGGCGGCCCTGCCCCAAGTTGGATTTGAAGAACCAGGTAAGGCTGGTCTCAGTGTTTTTAGGACAATTATTAATAAGGAAAACTGATTTGTAATATTCATTACATAGTAAGATTCTGCATTTTTTTTTCCAGATTTTAAATATCACTGTTTGCTTTACCTGAATTTATCAGTTCATAGGGACATGTATAATACAACATACAATACAACAGGACAATCTATGTGCTGCCACACTACATATCAGAGGGAAGCTCATAAAGCTTAAAAAACATACTAACATTATCTGAATGGACACATTGGCTGTTGTTATCCTATTTTTTTACACACCACTTTAATGTTTTGAGAATATTTTCCACCTGCCTGCATTGTGTTGACTCTAAATATCATCATTGTGGAATTGTTGCATTCTGCTCACATTTCAATGACAAGGTTTATTAAACATGACAGTGGTACTCCTGGGTGACCTGTTCATTTCCTTGTGTTCTCAGTCAGACTAAATCATTGGCCTTGGTAGACTTACCCTTCTCCTGACGTGAGGAAGGGGAGAGGAAGATAGTGAGAGGAGTGGACAGATGGGAGCTTTTGGTATTCCATGCTCAGGTTTTCTCTGCAGCCTTGAATATTTTGTGACAGCACATCTCTTGTGGGGGTCACGGTTTAAAGAGGGGGGAAGTGTTTTATGAATGCTGCCTATATGCTTGAATGGGTTTGAAAGGAGACTTACGCTTGTAGAGGTCAGTGTTGAAGATCAGGCACAGCTGTGGGAAAAAAATATTCAAATGTGTTCAAGTGGAGATTTGTGTACAGATGGTTAAGTACCCACTAACAAGGTGTATATGGCCCTTGTTGCAATGCCCTGTAATAACTCTTCCCCATTAAAATTGCAGCTCATTGTGGGGCCTCATCCTCATGGATTTATCCTGAGGGTGGAGCGCGGATCATCGTTAGCATTATAAAACTGACGATTTAAAGTAAAGTACATCTGCCTGAGGGGAGTATGGAAAGATACTATAACCTTTATGCTAAACACTGAGCACAGATCTGGCTTTTTATGTTAAATGTGGAAACCCCTGAAGTCTCTCCACATGGTTCCTTGAGAAAGATGCTTTCTTCTTGAGTCAGTGCATTTCTCTTCCCAGGCTTTATATATTTGACCCTTTACAGTTTGTCATTTAGTCCTCCCTGAATCCAGCGTGACTATGAGTACTTTCATTCATAATAGCTGCTCTCCTCTTTTACACACACTTGCTTCCTTTTTTGCTGACTGTTGAATGTGAACCAAGCCAAAGTCTAGCTTTACTCCCCACAGCAGATGTTTCCCCTTGAGCTGCAGCAAGGGATTGGCTTGACAGAGATGAAATATACAGTGCAACGCGAGTCATCCTCTTGTCACATGGCTGAATAAGCACGACAGGTGGGGAGAGGGACGGCGTTAGAGAGACAGAGTGCCACTATGAAAATAATAAGCACAAAGGACTGACGTGTCAAACAGACTGTGTAGGAGCAGGCCTGTAAAGCAAAGTCTAAGTATGTTGTTAATGCAGAAATCGTTTTTTTTTTGTTTATTTGTACAATGATACAATCAGACAATGCACAATTTGATCACATGAATAATTTATGAACCACTTTGAGAGAAAACACCCCCTCAGGTTCTTATGTGCAAACGGAAAAAACTTGATTGAAGAACTGACTCTCAATGAAAGATACTGAAAACACTTTAAACTTATAGTTTTAGTCGTTGCTAAACTGCTTTTGAGTTGCAGAATTTATACAATCTCAGTTAAGCAATGAGGGGGTGACAAATTAAAGACAATGAAATACTTGGTGAATCGGAAATTTGCAACAAGGTGCTCTGTGGCATTGTTGACATGATCTGCAGACTGTGGCAGCATGCTAGCTTGTAAGTCAGCAACAACATTAGGGTGATTGGCTAGATGATGAAGAAAATAAAGAAATGTAAATGTTCTGGAGACTCAGGTTGTTTTTTTTCCACTCAAGGTTATTTAACACAGACAAGCACTGTCTACCTTGATTTGACATGACAAAACTGTTTTTTGTTTGTAGTGACATAGAATATACTTAGAAATTAGTTTTGGCTCAGCACTGAATAAATAAAATGTATCCAGCTGATTTGTTTGAGGGGAGGTGCCTGGCTCAGCTAGAACCATAATGGATAAGAGAACCTTTGAGGACAGTGATAAGCACATTCTGGAGAGGTAAGATATGTTTGGATGACATAAAGTATAACCCACCTTAGGCTTCTGTTTTTTTTTTCATCACATAATACAGTATAGTACAGTTTAACTCTTCCATGCTTAATTTTCCTAATTGTGGGTGGAATCGGTTGTTTTTATTTTTAAAGACATTTGTGAAATTGCAGTGACACATACAAGACAGACAACTTCCTTCCATATGTTGGTTTATTGTATCACATAAGGCAGTTTTTTATTTTATTTTTTATTGAAAACAACATAGAAATGAGGAGTAGATCAGAGTATAGGTTAGATAGAGTTGAGAGACTGACACTGACTCGGATCTTTTCTGTGACCAGGCCCATTGTGCAGTATCAAAAGCTTGATCTTTTGTGGTGGACCAGTACACTTCCATATTTGTCAATCAATTCCTTTGTGATCCCCAGTGGGAAGTTGGTTTTGCATCCAGAATACATCAAGACAACCCAGTATAACTAGAATTTTATACTATTTTACTGTCTGTGACTGTATAATAGACAGCCATCCTGTATTGCACTCATTTGGCAGATACTTTTGTCCAAAGCAACATTCATTTGATATGTGATCATTGTAACCATACCAGTTGACCTATCATGGATTTTTTTAGATTGGGAGGAAGTCGGAGAACCCTGAGAGAACCCACACATACATGGGGAGAACATGCAAATTCCACACAGAAGGGCCACTGTTAAACCTCCCCAGCTGAGGCTCGAACCAGCAAACCTCTTGCTGTGAGGCTGCCACCAGTACGCCACCATGCTATGCTGCCTTACTGTGAAACATGGAAACATGTAAAACATTAACAAGCTCGGAGATTTTTACTTGAAAGTTGATGCCTACATTGTCAGGCTCTTTTATAACATACGGTTTCACAAATAAATGATCAGACGATTGAATTTTTATGAGATGTTGCAAGTTAACTTTATCAATCTATGCAAATAATAAGACATCTATCAAACAAATTGAAAACTGTTAGTTTCCAAAAGCCTTCAAAGAGCATTGACTTGTGTTGCTGTGTGTGCCGATTTACATCTGTGTTATGTCCACAAATATTAATTTTCCCAAACTAGTAGTAGCAAAAAAAGTATCAGTAGTAAATGTGGTCCTAACTGCAATGGAAAACAAACAGAGGGAGCAATGTTTTGCTGTATCATGTAAAGGAAATATGCAATTTTGGCCCAGCATCCAGTCCCTCTTTTTGCAAATGTTCACACTTTGATTTGTGATGAAAGCACGTCAGTCTGGCAGTGTAACAGTACAGATAACAGTAATCTCAAGAGCTTACAGGAAGGGAACATACAATGAGAGTTCAACCTGGTCATTTTAATTGGACTACGGGCACTATTGTTGTTGTAGTATAGATGCACAGAATGGTAGATGAGTTAGGTGTCTGACTAAAGAAACCTGAAAATTAATGATAGCAGCTTTTTAAAAAATATTCTGTATTAATAAAGCCTACAAATAAAAACATGCTTAAAGTGTGAAAGTGGTGCATCGAGATACTTAAGGTCTACATGAGCATTTACATATAAGATCTATTTAACCTAAAGCTTTGATTTTGTACATTTTCCATTGGACCAACAAATTTACACAGATTATGTCACTTTTTGTTTTTTGTCATGTGAACATGCACTTTGATATATTTAACGCTCCCATATTATGCTATATTTGCCATTTCACAGTGTATCCTGTGTGTACATTTATGATAATATGCATTTTGCAACATGCACCATAGTTTTGCCATAACACTCATTTCTTGCTCGAGGTCTCTTACCCGGAACTGAGAACTCATCCAGCCAGAGAGGCCCTCGCATTTCCCGCCCAACCTATGACATCACCTCAGAATATTATTGGTGCAGCAACTTTTTGCAGTGTTTAGTTTTGTCTCACAGCAAGACAACTAATTCGAATCGTGTCTTCTCTAAGTGGAGTCTTTTTTTTCCCATCTGTCGGGATTCTCGCTCCATTTTCTTCCCACAGCCAAAAACAGCACATTCAAAGTGTTGGTTCTAAATTAGCTGCAGGTATGTCTGTGTGCATGCTGATCCCCGTTATGGACTGGTCTCAGCCACAACTCATTTCCATCTGTAAAATGGTCATGGGTTCATCATGTGTTAACTTTACAGAATCACTGTCAGCAGCTCAAACACAAAGATGCCCTCAGAGATCTCCATGAAGACTCACAGTTGTCAAAACTGAGCTCCCAGAGAAACACACACATTTGAATTGTAATTACAGGAGACATTTGAAATTCACCATAGTCCCAGCGTCTTTGCTGTCACTGAGATAGCAAGTGCTATTTACACATTCTTAATCATTTAAAGGAACCGTCTTGATTGTCTGGCTGCCTCTAAACTAGAAAAATACTTTTCTTTAATATCTGTTAATACTTCCTGACTTCCTGGCTACTTCTAATGTTAATTTGCCACTCACACTGTCTGTGTGTGTGTGTGTATGACTGCATGGGAAGTTGTTTAGGGGGTGTTTTTTCTGTGCATAGTAGAAATTAGAAAGATGCTTTTCTGGCAGATTCTCAGAAATGCAAGAAAAAAAATTAGGATACTGTCTGTATCCTGCAGCTTATCTGTAAATCAGGATAAAATATATATCAATATTGTACATTACATTGTAGTGTTGCCATGCCTTGAATTTGTATTATTTGAGCTGATAATTCATTTGCTCTATTTTGCAAAGAATTTCTTGTGGTATGGCAAAAAAGAAAACTAAAAGTACAATCCAGTTGTTACACATTTTAAAGCTTTTTTAATGTTATTATTTACTAATTGTTAAGTAGTAATGAAATATTCATCTCTCCAAAATTTGACCTCATATGTGACTTTAAAATTCTCCTTTCACAGAATTAAAATCTCTTTAAAGACAACTGCACTAGTTTACCTGAATGTTAATGCTTTGATCATTTTGTTGCGATTGCAGATCAGCGGGATCAGGAAATGTTTTATATTCATTTTTTCATTATATTTTAGCCTCAGTGGTTGGAAAACTAATAATTTCTTTGTTTCAAATACATTTTCTTTTAAACTGTCTTTTTGTTTTGCCTGGTCTCTCTGAAACGGATTATTTGCAAAGTGGGATATTTGGGAGGTAAATATCTACAGAACTTAAAACCACAGTGACCATTAGTAAAAACCCAGTCCAGCATCTTCAATGCACAGTTAGCCACAAAGATAACCACTGTACACTAAGAAAAGGAACATTTATTTTAATTAATATTCAATGTTAACTACATCCTTAATTCCCTATTTGTATTACATGTCTGGATCTTATTGTTGTTTCTTCCCATGTGAAGGAAATAAAAGCCACAGCAGTGAATACATTTTCATTCACTCACAAATGTGGAAATTCAGTTTGAGCTGTAAATCATATCTACTTTTGTCTTATTATATCTTATTCCCTTTCATGTAAAGATAAAATCATCCACCAATCCACACATAAATCCAGCTACCAGTGTGACAAACAAAATGCTATATAAATGCATTTCTGGATCCTGTGTTTAAGTGTGAACACCACAGAAACTCTTATGAGCCAGTTGTAAGCAAAGACTTGCTTTTTAGTTAGTTTTTCTATCCCTTTCATAACTTCACAACAAAACATCCCAGTTTAAAAAGCCTCAGAAATAGTATAATGACATTCATTTTCCTGACATTGTTTCATGTTTTGTTCTTGTTTCTTTTACTATTTTTTTATTTTTGTAAATACAGAGATGTGAAGATGTGACTGCACTCATGTTGCTGTATAATCCTGTTTATTTACAGCATCTTCTGATGTTCTCACTGGTGTTGACATTGACGTGCACTGCGTATCTATGTCCGTGAACAATATACAGCAATAGTGCTGATTTTAACATCAAATAAGGGAAATCAGTTAGAAGATGATGCTTGTCTGACTCGCTTCTAACATGCTACTGTTTGCTATTTCACATACTTTTGGAATTGATCAAACGTTTTTTTCTTTCTTGTTGCTGCTACGGTTCTTCATGAGTCTTTAATAAGTGAGTGTCGGACGTTTAATCATCTGCACAAACTTTAAATCAGACTTCTGCCACTGAAAACTTAATGTTTCTTTCACAGGACTTCTGCAAGTTTCATATTTTCTTTTTTTAGCATTTGCTCCTTCCTTGTTCTTTGCATGTCATGATTTGATCTCTCGGTTCAGTCCTGCAAACTTTGTACTTAGCAAATGTCAGTAAGCAGTGAGGCTGCTGATGCTTCTTGCTCTGCGGGCTTTTTATAGGAAGTAGGCTAGAAAACTGTCAGATGCACATTGTTCAAATAATAATTTGTTAAACTGTTCTACTGTTTTGTTAGAGAATAATATCATTGTGCCTTTTTGACTGGATAAGCTTTATTGATATGTATGTTGTGTCTTCCTCATAAGAAAAACAATATATTTGCTGCTTCTAAAACTAAGACTTCAGATAGAGTGTATCAGTTGCATAAAATCATTTAATCTTTTGACATATCTCCTATTTGGTATGTTTAAAGACTTTAGGATGATTATCTTTACATTGGTTAACATTATTTTATTAAGTAAGCACAATTATCACAAAGTTGTTGGGCTAAAAGTTGTTTTTTTATGCTCTCATAATTAATCCTAAACAGGGCTATTTTTTAAACGTATCTGATAATCCATTCATGCATCTGCTGTCAGAGCTGTTTCTCTTGTGTTATGCTCCAAGCCAAGATCTTTGATGTTCTAATGCTAATGAGTTAATAACTAATCTGTTAAAAAAATCTATTCTTAAACAAATTGTACACAAAAGAGGCCCACTCCAGGCATAGACATTTCATGACTTTGCTGCTTTATAACTGCCTACCAGCATGACAAAAAAATAAAAAAACTTGTACATAATGGTCTTGGGGTTTTTGGTTCTGTGGCATTCTGCTCTTCAGCTGTCGATTTTGGCAATGTTACCAATCATCGCAGCTGTCTTGTTCCCATTTTATTATGTAGAGTTGATATTTTCTTTTGTATTTACTTGCTGCTCTGCTGTTACACCTGAATCTTAGCTTCTGATTGAGGGAAATTTTCCAGATAACAGATATTCATTTAGCACTTGTGGTAGATTTTTCTATGTGAACACTTTAATATGTACACTATGGTATTCGCTTGTTAACAAAAAGCAAATTAGCAAGGAGCTTTGTGCATTAGGTCATGTAGACATGGTCAAAATTACTTGCTACTATTGAAGCATCAGAATGGAGAAGAAAGAAAATTTAAAGATCTTTAAACATGTCATGTTTGTTGATGCCAGATGGGCTTGTCTGAATATTTCAGAACTGCTGATCCACTGGGATTTTCCACACATAATCCTCTCCTGGGTTTCCAGAGCAAGGAAGAATACATTCTATTCTACAGTCATTTAGCAGACGCTTTCCTCCAAAGCGATTTACATTTGGGACGTGGGGTTCAGTGTCTTGCCCAAGGACACTTCATGTAGTCAGAATAAAACTACCAACTTTCTGGTTGGCAGATGACTGCTCTTACCTCCTGAGCTACAGCTACAGCCTCCTCATCCAGTGAGCCCAGTGATCCAGTTGTCTAGATGAAAATACCTTGTTAATGTCTTAGGACAGAGGCAATGCTAAGATAATAGAAAGACATCAAACAAACACTGGTTATTATTAATGTACGTTTAATGCCATAATTAAATACACAATACAAAAAAACCATAAAGCAGATGGGCTAAAGTAGCAGAAGACCACACCAGGTGCCACTCCTAAGCTGACAGCAGGAAATTGAGACTACAATTCACAAAGGAGACAATGGCTTCAACAGTCACCACATCATGGCCGATAGATAACTTTTTTTAGTGTGGTGTAGATTCTCATCTTGTGTAGTTGATAAATATACAGCAACTGATCATCATGTCAGTATTGTTATGGATGAGAAGGCAAGGACCCAAATGCGGGAATTAGGAGCACAAGTCAGAAGTTGGAACCAGGTAGAATGCAGGAAAAATAGTATTTAATGAAAACGAGAACACAGGTAACCTAACACTGGAGCTAACACAACAGGTAACCTAACCAGCTAAACTAAGCAATAAACTCACAAAGAAACACACAACAAGGGAGTTTAAATACACAGCAAACATAACAAGGAGCAGGTGCAACAGATAAAGCAATCAAGACCGGTGAAACTCATATAATACAAAAACAGGAAACTCAACAAAATAAAACAGGAAACTTATAACAACACCAAACGTCCAGCTCATGACAAAGGACCAAAATCTGTGGGATTCAGATTCAGATTCAGATCACCTTTATTGTCCCACAGCGGGGAAATTGCAGCGCAACAGCAGCAGAAGACACGT
>JBAMHV010000013.1:18386060-18399356 GCA_037177535.1 Pseudomugil gertrudae
AATTGAGTAACTTTGTACTATGAGGACAAAAAGCAGTTGTCTTTTGGACAAAGTGGGATTGTTGCTGCTTTAGAGCCGGTGGTTCTTACATGTGTCCCTTTTTCTTCCGTTCATGTTTGTCTTGTTTGTGTATGTGTCTGCTCATGCATGCATGCAGGTGTACCAGGCTGTTCCTTGCAACCGGGAGTGCAACCTATATGAGTGGAAAACTGAGCCCTGGTCTATTTGCACAATTAATACTGTGGACGACATGCCGGCATGTGGAGAGGGAGTCCAAAGTCGAAAGATCAGGTCAGTGAGCAGGCTAGACTTGGCAGGCTGATTGCTTAGCATTGCTTCACACAACGGTAGGGTATGGTACTGCTTTGCCTAGCACTCTCATTCATCATTCACACTTGGAGTGGTGAGGGAAACAATCGGTCACACCAAACTAATACTTCACGATGAGTGTTTATAGGCTATTTACTGTTTATGCATTTCAGTAACATTTCTATGAAAATAGTATATTGTTATAGAGGCTTTTATTAGTTTAAGTACTTTAAAAAGTTAACTGGTAGTGCTCAGCTTTGGGCAAACTCAAGTTTAATTTTAAGACACAGAAACATATTCAACCTTCCACACAAGGTGACGGGACAATATGACACACTAATGAGTGCAGTTTTCCAGGATAAAAACACAGTAAGCTGCCAATGACTTTGTAAACAACTCTGCATCAAGGAGTAGGTGGTGGATAATGAGCTATTTAGGCACAAACTGGATGATTCTGGCTGAATAAATCATTAGGTAATGGTTTGTTTATAAATATGTTTAAAAAGCAAAAGCAATCACTTTCATTCAAAGTTGTTCATGATAAACTCTCCTTTAAAAGATGTATTTATGCTCATGAACTCGGTATCCAACCAGCTATACGTTTTCCTGCCTGCTTTGTTCCTCTTGCTGTAAAAACAGTGGATTGACTTTTCCAGCTCATTTTCAGTTTTGTTTAGTTAAATACATTCAAAAGACTAAACAAAATATGAAGACTTGTTAAAAGTAAACAAATATCAGAATTCTACCTGAGGGGGATTAAACGGGAATCCACTCTGATTCAGAAACTTCAAGAGGTGTTCAGTATCGACTGCCCAGAAGGAGTTATACAGCAGTATCTACTGTTCCACTAGGTGTGTGAAGAAGGGAGCAATGAGTTGGGAGGACGGCATCGTGGACGATCGTCTGTGTGATCAAGAGGAAATGCCACCGAGAGCCCAGGTCTGCCATCTGGCTTGTCCCAATGACTGTGTCATGTCCCCCTGGGGGCCTTGGAGCAACTGCCCTTTGGTAAGAAGCAAAATAGTTTATAGATCTTAGTTTACAGATTGTGTGAAACAATAGTAAGTTAATTAATTTTGTTTTAGAAGAGTTGCCTAATGGTTACAGAGGTATGTTTTGTTCAAGAATCTCAGGTTTGATTCCCCTTTAAGTTTAAACTGGAGTTTTTAGCCAGCTATGTCAGTTTTGTTTCTTTTTCCCTGATACATGTGTCGACTACATTACAGCCTCACACCAGACTGTGACCAGAGAGTCTGCATCGCTTTTAGCTTTATTTTTCAAACATGTAATGTGCCCGTTTCACACTGGCATAAATTAAAGAAAAAAATACTTTTTTCAGCCTCCAAAAATGTTTCATGTTTGTTTTCAGTTAAAAATGTGCCTTATTCATTTTGTTTGAAACTATCTAAAATAAATTACTGTATAAGTATGAAATGTCCAAAAGCACCTAGACCAAATGAACTCTTTTGTTATAAAAAATGTCTAATAGTCTAAAAATTGTTCCAAACTACCGTAAGGTTTTCATTATAATTTATGTTAAAATGATGGTGTAGTAATGTCCATCGGGCATTACTATGATTTAATATTGATATCATGGAAGCTGAATTGTACCTGAACTAAGTAAAAGAAATGAAGAACATTAACATTTATATTTAGAACATACGAGTAGGCGCAAAAAACTCACATTTCCCCCATAAAGACTAAAAAGAGTCCTTTAAACTTTTAGCAGTTATTTGGCTAAGTGTCAGAGAAATACTTTTCATAATGTAGTAATAATTGTGGGAATTGGTAGTTAAATAAATGGACAATTATAGGCAGCTAACAAACTTAAAAATGCTAAAATATGCTTCCTGACCTGATATAAAATGATGTTTATTTCATTAAAATTAATATTTTGTATGATCATAATTTCCACAATGCAAATATGTCAGACTGTTTAAAATTTATCAGCTTTCACACTTTGGAAAACAGAATTCTCATCAGTGTTTATACAACTTATTTGCTTCCTCTTGAAAGAAAGTATCACAAAGTATAATATGATAAATACGTTTTCTTCATCAGATTGTTTTAAGTTATTGTGAGTCATCTGTGATTCTGTTACACATGAAAGCTTTCTGGACAATTTGGGTTAAAAAATAAACATTAACTAATCTGTTTCCGTTTTTCATTGAAGCTGAGGCTTCTGCTTAAACGTCGTTGCTGTCAGTGTTTGTAGCCACAGGCTAGTGGCCACATGGCCATGTAGCTGTGTTATAGGTTTTTCTATCAGCCATACCAGTTCATTGAACTGGAACATTGGATTCAGAGGAAAAGCAGGATGGGGAAAAGGAGCCAGAGAGATGACTTAATTAGTCTGCATTCTCCCCACTGATTTTTCCTCTCATTCAGTCTTTCCGTCACAACTTATGGAAGCACTATGAGAAATTTTAACAACCTGTTTGTGCACACAGAGTATGATATTAATAAAGCTGATACATGGAAAGATAATAAATACGCTTTTTTAGTTTGTTCCCACAGCTGGAAGATTTGACTTGAACTGTATCAGTTTGGTCTGTTTTGTATGCTGAACCCGAATCTCATCGCCTTGGGAACCTGAAAGCAAAGACATTCAAAGCTTACCAATTACTTTGTGTTTTTTCACATTTGTGGCTGTAATAACGACTCAAGAACCTGAACATATTCCATATAATTTGAGTTATAGTTCTGAGTTATAGGCAGAATGCCAAAGCAGTCTACTTACATTAAGCTCAAGGTTTAATAAAAAGATCATAAACATACGTAAGCCAATTCTGCAATAAACAAGCTTTCTGAGCTTTACACCTGCCTTTGAAATCTAATATAATTACTAAACTGTATATTATTTTCTCCCTTAACTGGAATGAGAGTATTGATGCTCAAAGCTTCAGTATGCTCAAAGCTGATCTCATCACAATTATGTGTACATGAATGTGACCAGATCAGTGGTATATGAGAATCTAAAAGTGGCTCTGTGATGGAGCAGCATTCTGAATAACAATCCTGTATATTCCCCAACACTCTTCTTGTGCATTGACAGCATCATTGAATGATACCAGACGATGCTTCATCCTCAGTCTTGTTTAGTTTGATTTGAATCCAATAAAAATGCAATTATGTGGAAGTGTGGCTGGAAGACACTTTTAAACAGACTTAAATCTCACAGCATAAACAGCAGCCCCAGAGCAGTTATGTGATTATGTCAAAGTTTAAAAGACATGTTTATCTCTTCAATTTCTTCTTTGAATGTGGGGAAATAACAGTCCAGCACATATAAAAAAAACAACTTTTTTTTTGTATCTTCTGTCAACCTGGGGCTTTACCTTACCCTGCCTGTGTTAAGCTGATTTTGTGCATTACTGAGACTAGGCCTTTTTTAACTGGACCACAATACAGTGAAAGATAAAAATTGTCTGAACCTTGAAAATGGAAAAACAGTTTTAAACACTACTTTTGTGTTTGCTTTGGAAGAAAAAAACAGAAGAAAGTATCGTATGACTATTTTCCCTAGCAACTACAGAATGTTGCCCAGCTCAGTCATCAGAGAAGATATTTCTAGAAAGTATAGATATGAATTATCTAAATGCTTCTCAATCAGAAGATCCCAGCACACTGCTTTAAGGCATTACTGGGTTAAGCCTTGTAAGGAATATGAAGGATTTTGAAAGGTATAGACCATCTTATGCCAAACTAAAAACATATTCTAACATTACCAAGTGTTTTCTGTGCCAAAATGAATCTACATATGGAGTTAAACATAAAAACAGCACAGTCCTACCAGATATTGTTCAAAATGAACACTTGTCTATGCATTTAGTGTGGTTATTTTACAAACCAGTCTTCAAAATTGAGTGATATAACCTTTTCATAAATTCATAAAACAAAATCCATGCATAGTGAGTATACAACATTCTGATCTGATATCTTTCTAATACTAGGCTTCTTTTTTTTAGCATCTAAAACTATCCATGTTAATTCATTCCAAACATAACCAGTAAAAAGTAACTTTATTGCAGTTTTTGTAGTCCACTTTAGGTATTAAATATATAAGTTACTCCGAAAATGACACGTTTTCTAATACATATGAAATTGAGCACAATAAGGCTATGATTATCATCCATTTATAAGGTACGCATTTCAAACAATGGTGGATTTCAGTGTGTACCTGCTTTGTCCTCAAACAAACAATATTGTCATGTACTCATGCTAATATTTTCTGATTGTGATTGGTTACAGTTGTAGATAATAAACAGCAACACAGAGCACCTATGTGTGTGTGGGTGTTTATATTAGTGATGGAGAAATGCAGACATGCTGACCTGTAGTTAATCAGCTACAGGTACAGGTAGACAGATAACTGACCTTGATTTTTTTTTTTTTTTTGTATGTTGGATTTTTAGCTCATTTCTTCTCTTTAGTATATTCTAAATATGCATTTATTTATTTTTAGTCCCAATGTGTCAAGTTCAGAAAGCACATTTTATTATTCACATTACTGATCCTCAGCATGTTTTCATGTAGCATACGCATGTGTGTAGCTTTGGGACGGGCAGCACGAACACATTTGCTGTACAATGACTGCAGCTGATTTATGAGCCTCACACAGAGGTCCCTCATTAGGAGCTGACAGTGATTGAGGTGTGTGTCCTGCTGCATCAGGTGCAGAGGGACAAATTCAGTTCAATGCAGAGACCTTTATCCCTCTCCTCTTCAATCAGAAGCTCACAAACTATTAGGATTTAAACTTCCTCTGGCAACAGATTTTTTATTCTCATTTAATGTGACACATATATTAAGGATAAGTTTTATGCTGCCTCTGTTTGATGGTAAATATTCATTATATGTTCTCACTTTTTTCACCCAGGCAAGCAAATGATGATTTAAGTCATCTCTATAAGCTTTTTGAATCATGCAGGCATGTACTTTTAACTTCTTTAAAAAATACATCTATCCCTGTATAGATGATATGCTGTAGTTCACAAAATGGGTTTACAGGACATTAAAATGTTTTCTTTTTTAGAGCAAAGCACTTTATTTGGAATTTAAATATAGTAAGTAACAGTACATTTACAAACTGACAAGACAGTATTCCATCAATCCACCCATCCATCCATTTTCTACCGCTTTTTCCCTTAGCGGGGTCGCGGGGGGGATGGAGCCAATCCCAGCTCACAATGGGCGAGAGGCAGGGTACACCCTGGACAGGTTGCCAGTCCATCCAGGGCCAACACACACAGACAAACAACCATGCACACACACATTCACTCCTATGGGCAATTTAGAGTCTCCAATCAGCCTATCACCAAGATGCATGTCTTTGGACTGTGGGAGGAAGCCGGAGAGAACCCACGCTAACACGGGGAGAACATGCAAACTCCACATAGAAAGATTCCCGGTTTGACCCCCGCCCAAACTGAGGCTCGAACCGGCAACCTTCTTGCTGTGAGGCCACAGAGCTAACCAACTGCGCCACCGTGCAGCCAAGACAGTATTCCATCATCATAATATGATCATAATTTACACATTAACATGAATAGTTATAAAATTTTTGTGGGACAGAGTGAAAGTTTTGGTGTGATAGGAGTTAAAATTACATTTGATTAGTGCAAAATATAAACAGAACTAAAATAACTTACCATTATATACAACAAGTTCAGGTTACAGTAAAGAGGCATCTTAGTCAGAGGAAATACTTATGGGGCAATAATAGCTTTCAAGATAGTGGTTTCTATTTGTCTACTTTACTTCAATAAAAATGGTTTCTTTGCTGTTTATATTGGATTTTCTTCTCCTCAACAGGAGTCTCTGTGTTTCTCCCATATCTGATTTTAAACATGGCAAGCATTTTCTTTGGTGCTAATAATGTCACTTTCAGTTAATCTAAATATGAGACAGTTAGATTCATTTAATATTTTTATTGATTTCCAATCAAGATATGGGAAAGACAATGGGAAGATAGAAACTAGCAACTCTTATTGTTGTAAAATAAAGTTATTACACTAGCTTTGAAACAGTAAGATATTTTAAAGGGATTTACTATTTAAAGAACGATTCTGCATGTCATGGATTTTTTTTTTAAATGTTTGTGTCAACTGGTTATAAATCCACATATAGAAGCTCTCATTCAAACTGGCTTTAATGCTTGTTTCTGAATTGTTGTGCAGCAATGTGATGAGGAAACAGCAAGGAACAGAAGCAGACAGATCCTCCGCCTCCCAGGTCCGGACAGTACAGCCTGTTCAGAGCTGGTCCAGTCAGAGCCTTGTGTTCTCAACATTACCTGCTTCACCTACCAGTACAGAGTCTCAGGTAGGATTATCAACATGTCTGGGCAAAAACTGTCATCTGAACTCCCAATGTATTTTGAAAACTGGTTTGAAAACTCCTACTCCTAGCTATTTTCATTCTGGGTCCATAACCAACTTCAATCAGCATTACGCAACCATCCTAACCAGAGGACCCTTCTGTTTTTAATCTCTAGATACTGGACCATGATTATCCAACTCCGTTCCATGAGGCCCACAGCCCTGCAGGTTTTGTAATGTGTCCCTGTTGTAACACACCTGATCCAAATTTAATGGATCTAACTGCCAATGAAGTTCTGCACGACTCATTAGTTTGAGTCTGGTGTGTTGGTGCAGGGATATGTTGAACACCTGTGTGGTTGCCACCCTCATTGGACCAACTTGAATAACTCTGTTCTATGTGGTTAGAGGAAAAAAATACCCCAAGTAAATAAAAATTACAGGCAGAGTGTTGCTTACATTTTTATAGAGACCATATGATGCTAAATCCATTTTGCTATATATTTTAATACAATTGTCTCTTTTCAAAGATCATAAAGAGTTAATCATTTAGGTTTTCAGCCTTAAAGGGACAAGCAATGCACAACTTAAGAGACACCTCTAGTGTTCAACTTCTGAGATTCGAAATGAGAAGCTGCTTGCAGGTTACAAAGGAGTAACAGTGTGATTAAAAATATTTAAATATATAATAATTATTTAAATGTGTGATTAATAATTAAATCAGTAAATCATGTTTTATTGTGTAATTAGTATTTTCAATCATTAAATATATCATGCAATAATTAAATATCAATTCATTACAATTGAAGTAAATGTACCAATAAAGATTAATTATTTTATCTTCTTCGATACTCTTGTGTTTTGTCCTTGCACACAGGTCAGAACAGCAAGTGAAATCAAAATATCACTATTAATGAGGTTTTCTATTAGTTCTCTGCTGACAATGCCTGGGAATAAAAGTGAGAATTTGAAAGGAGAAAACTAAAACACAGCTAGGGAAAAAGGCAGAAAGAAAGTGAGGAAAACTCACAAGCAGCTGTGGATTCTGTGTGCATTAACACATCATTTAGATTTTGATCTGTTCTTGGGGAGCTTGGAGCTTCCATAAATTGGATTCACAGTTTTAAAACAAGAACATGCAAGAGAGCAATGCGGGATGAAGGTGGCTGCTACATCCAAAAGCCCAGATAGTGCAGTTATATTTTAAGACCATTTATTTTTTTTTATATAATAAAAAAAAGACGGTTTTGCTATACGTTAATCTTTAATCCATCATACCTTCAGATTGTAATGCTTTTAGTCATTAACAGCATACAGAATTATGAGCTGTACTGTCATTTCTAAGTGTCATTATAGCAGGTAAAGTTGCTGTTTTTAGTTATTTTTGACCTGAGTCTTCTCTTTCAGTGAAAGTAGTTATAGATGTTTTTCCTCACGTTCCCTGATTATTACACCTTAGATTAGGTTGAAACAGGCTTCTGGTATCCTGCTTCCAACTAGTGGGATGACATACAACAGTTTCAGGCTGGAAACAACTGTTAACAATTAAGAGCTGTTTACATATATTCATAATTGCAATGCAATGGGAGTAAACATCCATATCATAATCCTGAGACAGTATTCATCTTAAGCCGCAACTAAAAGAGGCATGCTGTGGTGTTTTAGACAGTGCCTCACTAAGTGCAAGGGTTCTCTACCGGAGCTGCATCAATGACAGAAAGAGCCAGCATTTGTTCATTACCGTTCAGCTCTACAAGCACACTGTAAGCACAGCCCAGACCCACAATCACCACTAAGCTGCTTTAATTTGCCAACAATCCTGAACCAGGGAAAGAGGGCAAACTTTGGCATTCAGCACAAGTTTCAAAAATCCAAAAGCAAAGGGATGCGCATGCACTGCAGGGGTGCAGTTTGTGTGTAATGTATGTGCTGAATGAGAGGAGTTTGTCGCAGCAAGTGCATGTTTTTTTTATTCTTTTTAATAGATTTGTCAACCCTCTCATGACTATTTGTAACAGGTCTTAGTCATAAATCAAATGTTCATATAAATGGAAATCATCTCCTTTTACCAGAACTGTGATTATGTTGAAATAAGCATCTGTGATAAGATTCTCATATAAAAGAATATATTATCCTGTCCAGGATCTGAGTTAGGAAAGAAAGATCAATCCTGCAGTCTTTGTTACTTCAGTGTCGACGTTTAGATTTTAGTCAATGCAGTTAAGACAAATAAACCCTGACTGTGCTGAACTTCCCTCTTACTACAACTCTCATGACTATGAATAAGCTGTTTGCAGTGGTTCAGAAGCAGTGCATTCTTCAAGAGTAAACAGCTTAGTGGAATATGTGCTGTTCAACTTTGCATATGCTCCGTCGCAAAAATAATTGCATGCATGCGGCACAAAGAAGTGTGTGATTGTCTCCTATTCAATGGGTCATGTTTCAGTTTAGAACATCCCCTTTGTGGCTAGGAAACATTTCATAAATACATGAGCTAGATCAGGGGTTTCAAGCGCCAGTCCTTGATGGCTGTATCCAGCAGGTTTAGTTGTTTCTCTGCAGACCTGATATAAATCAAATGGATCCAACGGGTTATTGTCAACCTATTCTGTTAGTCAGTATCTAAGTGCAGTTGTCCAAAACAATAATCAATGATACTCTGACAGACAATATCACCTCACAGAAGATGTTTATATTTCAGAAAAATAAAGCTTAGTTTTAATGCTGTGCCTGTTGCTATGCAACATTATTAATTACCCAGTAACATCAGCTGTAATAATAATGATTAAAAAACACTATACTGGTATTGTTTGAAAGATGATGTCCCATCTCTCTGGCCTAATAAAATATTTCTTACACTTTAACTCTGTCATTTGCTTCTGTTGGGACTAGCAAGGTAGTCACTCTGTCCACCTGCAAATAAAAGTCCACTGTTTTTCCTGCTATAAGAGCATGGCAGAAAAACACAGCTTTGCTCTAAAATATAATCACCCTTCATCCAAATGACTTACAACACCACGCTACTGTCACTCTTGCTCTGGCAATACACCACCGCACCTGGACGGAAACTGCTTTATTGGTTTGAGATGTCACAGCTGTTACACAGGTTCTATGCACGAGATTGTTAAAGTTGTTTTAAGTGATATTTGTTCCTGAAACTTTATGGATTATGAGTTGTATAATTGTTTAAAAAAGAAGATCTTAATTTCAGTCAATGTGTGCAGAGTGGAGTACCTGCCAGCTCAGAGAAAATGCCATCTGCGGTCAGGGTTCACGGGTGCGCCTCTTGGACTGCGTAAGGAGTGATGACAGGATTGTGGACTTACAGAAGTGTGAACAGGTAATGACTGCTTTGACCTTTTTATCATGTATTTCTACAGTTAGAAATCTACCAGTGCAAATGTATGTTGTAATGTACACTCACCGGCTGCTACATGGCTAGAAGTGGTTTTGAATTTGTCTTTATAACATTATTAATGTCATTGATTAATAAAGACATATAACTACCACATAGTTGCTTCAGATTTTTCAACTGCGCAGCCATAAAGAGAGACTGGTTCTGTCACATCAGAAGTGCTCTATTGATTTGAGATCTGGTGATAGCATGTGCAACTGAAGTACAGTTAACTAATTTGAGATGATTTCTGTTTTGTGACATGGTGCATTATTCTTCTGGAAGTTGCCATCAAAAGATGGTACACTGTGATCCCAAAAGAATAAATGTGGCCAGCATCTATACTCAGACAGGCTGTGGTGTTTCAACAATGCTTAATCGGTACTAAAGGGCCCAAAGTGTGCCAAGAAAATACCCCAACATTATTACAACACAACTATCAACCTGACACAAGGCAGAGTAAATCCATGCTTTCCATGCCACCTTTCGTTTTCACTTTGTAGGCATATTTTTATTTTCAAAATGTAGGAAAGTCTCTTTTCTGTATTTTACTCTTACAGTTAACAAACTTACACTTTCTGCTTTATCAGTTTCTATACCACCCTTCCAGCTCCTCCGCAGAGACCATGCACAAAGATTTTTACAGAAAACCAAAAGGGAGTATAAGTCACCTGCATTCCTGTTATTCCAAAAACAAATATTTCTCTCCATATTGTGTAGGATTTCCTTTTGTTTCTCACAAGGACACAACCACATCAATACAAGACACCTTTTGTCCCTCTAAATGGCAACAGTTTGCGATAAAGTTTTAATGAATTTTCAGTCCGACCCAGATAGAATGTTAGTTTTATCAACACGGTGGATCTCTGTTTTGATGGGCATGCTTCTCTCATGTCTGCTCTATTTACACAAACTTAGATAGAGTGAGTTTAGATTTTTTAGAAGCACAGCATAGTTGAAGGATGGGGAGTCTCAGCAATCCCATTGCAATTTCTCCAGGAATTGCAGTCTGTTTCATGTTTGTTGTTGTGAAAATACTGAGGAAAGATTTTTACTTTTGGTGACTTAGTAAAGAAACAATAAAACATTTTTACCTCAAAACAGTAATATAGAAAAATAGATTTTTTTCTATTTAACATGTGTGCTTATAAACCTTTTGTTAGGGAAATTAAATACAGTTTATAGAGCCACCTGTTATAATTACAGAATTTAACAGTTTGCTTCTGTAATCAGAGAGATATTTATGGTTTGTCCAGCGCTGTAGCTTATGCTCTGCTCCTACAGTTTTTCCCAGTGTAGATGTTGGTTCTTATTTCCTAACTAATGTGTCAAGAGGCAGTTTGCCTCCAGATAAGCCTGGCTGAGAATAATTGTTTTATTGCAATTGTGAAAAGACAAACGTTGGTCTTGAGAATCCCTGCAGTAAAGTTTAATTTAATGATGGCAGCAGTAAAGACCTTTTAACTGAATCTTGTTCTTGCAGTTCAGTCTTGTATCATGAATCGTGTCATCCTTAGAGTGTAATGGTATAATGTTGCTTTTGGGTTAGTTATAGCTTTTTGTACATTATATAATAATGTACAAAAAGCTATGAATCATAATAATTATGATTGTTTTCTCAAATGAGAAAACATTTGAAAGTGCCCTAATAGTAATATCATTTGACATCATTTATTTATTTTCCTGAAATGAACTGCAGCTTATTTGTAATATAAAAATGGTATTTTTCCATTTTCTTTTGTACTGACCCTCCTTTCATCTCTGCTCTGGTTTCCTCCAGTTTGCTTTGACCAACAAGTGGCGGCTGATAGAGAGCTGTGTGATTGACTGCCCTGTCAGCTGTCTCCTCTCTGATTGGTCGTCTTGGACAGAATGCTCACACACCTGTGGAACCAAAGGTAAATATTATAAACTATTTTAACATAATAGGAAATGACGACCTGTTGAGCAGACACAAAGTAAACCGCATGTTTACCGCCTCATTATTCCATCTACTCAAATATTTAACACAATGATAAGCTATGCATGAATACATTTAAATGCATTAAAATATTTACTAGCATGTGTAATCCACAGTCTTAATATGCAGGGAAACTGTGGTTTGGTCAATAATGTATGAACTAATATTCTTAGTTATTATAATATTCATATCACAGTTTTTTAATTAACGGGGGAAACTTGCTCAGTGATGTTTATATCTTAAGAATAGGGGTTATTTTTAAGCTCATTTTCATTGCGCTCACCTATACGTGCATAAATGATTTAGTACGCCTAAATATGCATGATGGGAAAAATGCACTTAGTAAGCACCAACTTGTGGGTTGCTCTGAATCACGTCATGACCTCATCCAGTACACAAAAGCTAATGATTTAACCTGGATGCATATATTGTAACTTTGGCTTCCCGAGTCAATTTCCCTAAGAGAAAGCTTGTTATCCCGCTAATTAGACAGACTGCTCTGTCTCCTTAAGTTCATTAATTTTAATTTGTCGTTGGCTGTCTGTCAACTCACAGATAACCCGACATTCCAATAAACTCACACTTGCATTAGCTTTCAGCTGGAGTTGTAAACTCAGTGACACTGTGTCTCTCACGACTGTGTCAGGGTAGCTATGACTCTTTCTGCCACTTTCACACTTCATTCTCCCGTATACAGTGAAACACATCTGTCAGCTTTGATGAGGGATTTGTGTCGTATCCATGTCAAATGATGGAGGATCTTTTTTTGTCAGGATGTCGTAGGAGCATTAATGTTTTTGATTTGATTTTTGAACAACCAGAGCTGAGCTTTTCTTCATTGGTTCTGCCTGGGGCTTAGAGCTCTCCCCTAACGAACTACACGCAAACAGAACTTCTGCCTGTTAGATGGCCATCGGAGGTCATATCGTTTTTGACTTTCCAGGTTGCTGAGTTGCTGCAGCATGAAATATTGCTCTGTGTGTCTTCATTTCCTTTCACACATTATTAATGTCTGACTCAGTCATGTGAGAAACAGCTGTATCTCAGCATAAACTGCTCCAATGACACGTTGAGTTGCACTCATTCCTCTTGATAGGAATATTTTTCACAACTTAACATGTCAGCCATTTTTTTTATTATGGGCTCTTTGACACAACTTTATACGCCCTGATTGTCAGGACCTGGGGCTCAGGAGAAGGGGTTAGGACCCAAATGCAGGCAGGTAGACAAGATTGCAAAAGAAAAGATTTATTAAACATAAACTTGGATAAAACTAAGACTCACCGCACCTGGAAAACAAGCATCCGATACAA
>JBAMHV010000013.1:18400219-18410896 GCA_037177535.1 Pseudomugil gertrudae
TGAGCTGGGATTGGCTCCAGCCCCCCCGCGACCCCGCTCTGGGATAAAGCGGTAGAAAATGGATGGATGGATGGATGCTCAGGTGTTGAATATTGGGTTTATTTTTAGATTGGTGAACCCGGTGTGAACGCCATGTCATAACATTCAGCTTGAGTCTCTCGAGGATTTTCCAATGTTTATATTGAGGTGCATCTAAGATTCACATTCTGACACAGTTACTTAAATATTATAATATATTAATATATTTCAGCTGCATTTCTTTTAAATAGACATTCAGATGTAGGTATTTTTTATGAGTACCTCTAGACTTTTTTTCTAAAATATTTTTTTCTTCCACAGAGCTTGAGATTTTTTTCACTTATTCATAAAACCAATTACTTACATGATAATGTTTTCACGTTTTGCTTGGCAGAGAGTAACTAAATCAGATAGTTAATTGACAAAAAGACAGACAGATACCAATTTTATTAATCTCAAGGTGGAAAATTTTGGGTTTTGACAGCAAGTCTCAGAGTAAACAATAACTAAAATCAACAAACATTTGTCTTTTCAGCAATCCAGACCAGCAGTGCAGTTTAAAGGTTTTCTTAGCCTAACAAACTCCAGATGACCCCTGTGGTTCTTGTAATATATTGGTTCTTGAAATTGCTTTGCCATCTGTTTTTGAGCTTTGCTTCTTTTATGGGCATCAATTAATCTAATTTTCAATGTTACAAAGCTGCTTACAGAAGCTCTAAGCGACTGACTGGAGCTTCAGGGTTTAGGAGGTTAGTCTCATCAACTTCATTTAACACAAGGATATTCACGGAAAAGATGCACTCTCCAAAGGAAGTACTTGCTGCTAGTATTCTTTGTTGCTAATCCTGCCAACAGAGAATCATACCTGAGCTTTGCCAAGGACACTGATACAGCAACATACCATCACAGAGCTGCACTTTCAGACATGTTGCTGACTGCATGTTCATTTTCATTTTTGATCCCCAGAGCGTGTTCTCCATTTCCTACCAAAAAGACCTACCGGTACATTTACAAATTTTTTTGACTATTAGACATGTTTATACCCTGTAATAGTCGTTCCCGGATGCATCTAAGTCCAGAAAAATGCATAGCATTGTGAAGCTTAAAGCCCCATTTGTGACTGTAATGTCAAAATCTTTGTGTAATGTTGTTTATTGTAGAAGGAGAAATATGCAAAGACAAAACATTAGTGTTTTTTTTTTTTTATGTTTTTCTCTGTTCTTGATTTCTTTTATGAAAACCGGAGAGGTTATTTTTAGGTTTGATCTTCAAAGTTACTGCCTTTCATGGATATTAAAATTGCACAAGTTCTGTCTTGATTAAACTCATCTTTTAATATTGCTGTCTTAGATAATATTTGTTTTATTTTTCCTCTTTTTATTTCCCTGGTCCTAAAAAGGTTCCCTTGTTTTTTTGTTTGCTCTCGTTTCCATATAATTCCAGCCTTTTAAGACTTGGGGTTTTTACATAGTTAAACTGATATCTGCATGTCATCTGGAGATCAATTTGTTTTGTATTGTTTTAGGTTTTTTTTTTGGGGTGGGGGTGTTTTCATGCCAGATCTACTTAATTATGAATATGCAAATGAATTCTCATTTGAATTAAAGAAGACCCTGTTCAGTAAAAGCTTCAATTGAAACAAATGCAGTTAAAATAGATGACATTAAAAGTCTTATTTCTCTTAAAGTCTAAAGCAAACTCATCACTCAATGATGTTTCAACCCTAAATTGAATTAAGTCCCACATCATACCAAGTCTAGCAGACCATCCTGGTGTGAATCCACCATTAATGTCTATTGTTTCCCGTTGTTATTCCCAGCAACAGAAAAAAGCAAGTTTTCATTAAAGTACCCCCAGGGAGGTTTCGTTTTCAGTGATGCTGTAGAGCATTGTTTTTCTGAGATGGCCCCTGGTATGTTTACACATCTACACACAAACATGCATCATAGATGTCAGTGTTTTTATCTTGTTTTTAATAAGCTAGACAGGGATGTAACAAATGAAGCAAAGAAACTGCAACAAAAAGCTGATGTTTTTGCAGCTAACTTCATCATTGTTGTTAGATCTGAACACATGGCCTGAGACATATTGTTTCAGAGTGCACGTAAAAAGAATAATGATAAATAATAAAAAATATATTTATTTTTAATCTGCAAAAATACAATTTTACTGATAACATTTCCATTTACTAAAATAGTAAGCATCATATCTGTCTACATAAATCATATGTATTGTGCTTGTGTATTTGTGTGAATCTGTGCAGGGTGCAGAGTGTGGTGAAGGTCTCCGGAAAAGAAACCTGTCGTGCATCGGCCACTGGGGAGACTGGCATGAGCCTCGTCCTCACCTGGTAGAGATGGAGTTTTGTGGAGACGTTCTCAAACAGCGCCTCCAGCAGGAGATGGAGATGCCGTGCTTCGTCCCCTGCCCAGGCAATGCTGCACTCAAACTTATTGGATTCCCATATTTGCTCTTTAGATGTATCGACAGGAACAGCCACAGACCTTTTTAGTTGATTCAAATAGTGCAAAGTTACATGACTGCAAGAATTATTTATGACTGTCGTCATTTTGGAATCACAACCCCAATAATTATTGACCCCGCCTTAAGAAGCGATCAATAAGCTTGTCTTTTAACACAAACTCATTTGCAGCAGATTCCAATATATTGTCCCCTCCTCCAAATGGTTGACATTTCAGCTGCTAAATAATTGCAAAATCAATGTAAGTCATAAATTAACTAATAACCCATTTAACTGCACATGATCTACATTTTCCTGTCTGTTAACAATAAAACAACAATACCTGGTCCCTTGGATGAAAATTAATTGAAGAACTTTGGCTTGCAAGAGCGCTATGGTCCGTAGTGAGTGACTAAAAAGGGGATTGATTATAAATAACGCCTCATTTCATCTCATTCTTTATTATCCTTTTCTTCCAATCTATTGTTTAATAATTCAGAACCAGCTAAGGCATGAAAAGTGATTCCGTGCTAATTGTAACAATTAACGGATCACACTACAATGAGCAATCATTTTGTTTCTGGCAATCACTCGACTTATCACAGGAACTCATTAATGCCAACAGCAATTCTGCATGAGGAGATTTGCTTGAGCGCAATTGTAGAGGCAACAGTATTCCATCAGCAAAAATCATCATCACATAGTTCATGATAACAGCAGCTTTGATTGCATTTACTGTGTGTTTTGCATAATCTTAGAGTTTCAATGAACCAGGGTTTGAGCCTCAATAAACATGTAAATAGTTTAGTTTGCTCCTGTTTTTATCAGCTTACAAACATCCTATAGTAAGCTTGTACCCCCTGTGGAAATGGAAATAGTTGTCCATGGTTTTGTGTTGTCTCATCAGGGTTACTTGTCTCTGTGATGCCTCACTGCCCTGCCTCCAGTTTGGCTAGAATACTGCTGCCAGGAGGTCTCAAATGACACTGAACATATTTTAATACGTTTAAAATCTGTCCTATTACTTTGATAACTTAACACGATCAAACCCTGTTTTAGCTCCTGTTAAAGATTCACTGAACTCTTACATCAGCAGCAAGACTGAAATGAGAAGTAACACAGCACAACCGACTTTAAAATTCTGTACACACAATGGATTAAATTATACTATATAGCCATTTTGTTGTTTATACACTGGTATGTACAGGATTCATATTTATCTCTGTAAACACAACATGCTGAGTGTGATGCATCATCTTCTGTGCATCTGAATTATAATGTGAACGACCATGTTAAATAAATTGATCATCGCAAATGACTTGAAAGGACCATAATGAGCTGCAGTGTGGGTGTAGCTATTTGTTGATTTTGACTCAGATCTTAAAAGGACTCCACTTTTCAACACCCCCCCCCCCAAACACACACTCACACAACCACACACACTTTGGCACTCGCTCCCTTTGCACCAAAGATCTGTACGCACTTGGTTTTGATTTCTCTCATCTAACATGTTTTTATGTCACCTCTCTTGTCTTTTTTTATCAGGCTGTTTTTGTTTCAGTTGTTTAATGTGTTTTTACTTTAGTTGTATTTGTTAAGTTTTAATCTTTGTCAGGCACATTGGGATATTTGTTTTTGTGTCTATGTGAATAGGCAAGGCCAGGTATGTTTATTTGTACAGCACATTTCATGTACAAAACAGTTTAGAGTGCTTTAGATAAATGCATCAAGAGCAACACAGGTGTTGTAAAGAAAAGGCAGCAACAATTAACACAAGTCACAATAAAATGATGTTACATTAAAATAATGAAAAGCAAGATCAGTTAAAAGTTGCCGTGCAGACTTCAAACGTAGGCGCATGAGGAAAAGAAATGTTTTAGACTTGCTTAAACTTAAATTGTTTTTGTGGTGTTATTTATGTCAGGACAGTCCTTATTTTCCCAAACTCCCCAATCACCTCCCTGATGGTGCTGATTGCATCCCTTTGCAAGTACACGGCTGCATGGGGTGCTGTGGAGTCACAGCGTCACCCTCTCCAACCAGCTGCAGTACCACAAACACAGCAGGAACTCACAGGAACTAGAATATCTGTAAATAAACTGGTGTCAGAGACATATTGTGTCTGCACATGTTAATTCTTCAGTCTGAAACAAAGGAATAAATTACCTGCATCATCATCCAGTTTCATTTGGTTCTAGCGTGTCTGTCTTCCCTTTTGCCTGCATCACAACTTGTCAACTTCTGAGATGTGAGCTGCAGTCTGCTCCCACTCCTCTCCCTTTCTGGCAAAGCCCATCCCGTGCTACTCAATAAAATATATATAATTTATCATTTTACACTGTTCTATATCAGGCGCTCAAACTCGCATTCCAACATATTCAGATTTTCCATTTTTTCCCTGCTGAGCCATCATTGAAATGAGATGATTAATATTTATCAGAGTGTTCGCCTGACCTTTTATAATCAACACGTAGACAGAAAAATGCGCTCCCTCACGTGTGTCAATTTTACTGTTTATAAAGAGAATCAGGCATGAGACCTGTGTTTTGTAAAGCAGACCATTTTTGTGTGTTGTGTTTCCTGCTTTCCCTTCATGCGCTACATGTTAGTCATCTTTGCTGTGTACATTTTTAGAAATGAGGCGCCTGAGCCCTTGGAACCAACGTTTCTACCCATACGCCACCCCTGGCTATTGATGTAGTATTTGTGGTGCACAGAGGCCAGCTGGAATAGAGAAAGACAAGAAATAACCAATAATGCCTGGAGGAAGGCGACAGTGGCAGCTTACATAAAAGAAACCCACTCTGGTTGAGTAATATCGTTTGTCTGATAATTAGACAAACTTGATCTAATTTATTTTGTCAATCCAGAAGTCCCAGCATCATCCATCATCCATCTTTAAAATGTATCTTTATTATTATTTTTTATGTATTTAATTTGACAGGGACAAAGCATATCAAAACAAAAGAAAACTTCTAAACATGCCAGATTTTTCCATCTGTTGTCCCTGGCCAGATCTCACAGAGGCAAGAAAAAAAAAAGAAAATGTGAGGACGAATGACAAATCAATAATCTAAAAATCTAAATGAATTTGTCAGGTGATAAAAACAGAGGCTGTTGATTATAACATTATTATTTATACACCAGAGAGACAAACCCAACAAATAACAAAGAAGAAAAAGAAATACATTTAAAAAAAGGTGTACACACAGAAACAAGCACTAACATTAACTTGATGGCAGCAGCTAACAGAGCTCTCTAAGTAGCTCTCTAGCTAGTCACTGTTTTAAACAAGACCTAAAAATGACATGTGCTGCTCTTCTTAATATATGTTGAGATGTTATTCCACTCTCATGAGGCTGTAACATGTACTCCTCTTCGCAGCCTTCAGTGATGTGGGACGACAGGAAGCTGTCTGTTGTGTAATTAGAGAGCCAATCAAATAAAGGTGTAAGACAAGGACAAAAATCCACATTTGCAACTTGGGAGTCTTGCAAACACTTTTTGCTTTGCCTCCTATAAAAAGATGTTTGCAAAAGCATAGTCTCATGTGTCATGGATATCAGATATCCTTCCTTTTCATAGCAGTTAACTAATTAACTGAACTAGTTTCACCTACCCTTCTCACTGTATAAGCAGGAGAACCCAGTACTTAGCAGATTGTCTGCAAATCAGTTTTTAGCTAGAGATTTTCAGCCTTTGAAACGGCATGAGAGTTTATCCTAATTTAGTTCTCAAATATACTGTAGATATCAAACAATTCTCATAAAGCTACACACAGTCATTTAAATGAGCTTCCACAAACTGCAACAAAGCTTGTCTGATGGTAGACTTTTTGTGTTTGTGGAAAATGTTCCTGTTCTAACTATTCTGCTACTATCCACTGTGCTGCACGTCAAACCACAGGCAGTTTCTCTTAGATAAAATGGGAAAGAGCACTGGTCCTGGCACAAGGCTTTCTGAGGCTGCTACATGGAAAAACACACGAGGATAAAAGAAACTTCTCGTACTTTGTTAGGAGTGGAGGCAACTGGAACATGCCTAAACAATGCAATATGGTGAATCAATATGAAGTGCATTATTGTGGTAAAATCCAGGCCTGACTGAAACGACTTCAATCAGGTATGCTAGATTTTTCAGACTTTATATTTAAATCAAATGCTCTGCAGCATAAGCTGATATTGAGTTTTAATACATCTCTGCACAGTGAAATGTTTAGTATTGTCATTATAGGCATCACCATAGCAACAAAAAGACAGCACATTATATTTTACTAACAGTTAATGTTTTTTTTTAAGTCACAATATGAACGCTGAATTTTCTTTAAGCGAACAAGCTGCTGGCTAGCTGACATCTCAGATGCTGGAACACTGGAAGTCGATAATGAAGCTTTACTGTCTTTGGGCACACTGCAGCTGGAAATGTTTGTCACTTTCACAAGACAATCATTATCATCTGATGAATTAATAATAAAAAAAAAGACATCTTTTCATTTTTCATTTTATTTTCTTTGTAACTGTTGCTCTGCTTTTGTAGGCTTTGGCTAAGAAGAGTCAATGGCTGCCTGGACTGATCTCACTATCTTACCCTGTGCTCGATTTATCACGCAGCTTGCCATTTCTGTGGTACATGGCTCTGGATCAGGGAGCGTTTGATGTCGAGAGCAGATGCACATGTGTTTGTGTGACTCTTGATGTGAAGGTGGCAGGCGCAGTGGAGAGGGCAGTAGAAGTGTTGTCGACATACATGAGATCAGCAGTACACCCCATTTTGCTTGGAGCTCTTTAATGCCGCTTTTGCCACAGCATGTTTCTGCAGATGAAGCAGCATGAGAGAAGAGCTTATAGAGTGCATCTATATAAAGATGAAAGATAATGAGACGCCTCAGTCCGCAGATTGTCACTAATGGATGTGCAGGGTGGAGAATCAGAGTTTCTGTATGTGAGGAGCTGTGGCTGTGATATTCTTGCCACAGGACTTATAAAGCAATACAAAGCGTTTTTGTGTTTGAAATTCAAAACAGTGTCTGTGATGTGATGGACACAAACATCAAATTAATATTTCTTCTGCTCAGAGACCTATATCAAACTGGAAGTTGATTTTGGAGTTATAGCTTGTTTTGTACAATGCATATCAACCCCTAAGTTTACCCACTGGGCTGACTGAGGACTCGATGTGTGCATTTGACAAATAATTTGCCAGGGATGTGTGCTGAAGTTTTCTAATAAATGTCCCAAAAGTTAACAGGGGTGCCAATAAAATAAAAACCTGACATATTTTGGCTAGATTCATTTTTAAAAAGGAAGAAAAAGAAAGAAAAACAGCCTTGAGTGGATCAGTTGAAAGTCTGATGTTATTTACCAAACTGTGTAATCACTAGTGTGTTTTTTATCCCTTCTGCTCACAGGAGATTGCCATTTGACCGAGTGGTCATCGTGGAGCTCTTGTCAGCTGACTTGCCTGGAGGGACGAAGTTTTGAGTCCACCGGTCGGCAGGCACGCTCCAGAGCTGTGATTATTCAGGCTATGGAGAATCAGGGCAACTGTCCGTTACAAGTGTTTGAGACTCAGCCATGTAAAGGTATCAAGTCACAAACTTCTCCCTACCATAGCCCACTAAAGCATAGTGCAACATAACTACCCTAATTAATAAAGAAAGGGTGTTTAATGTAAAAATATTTTATGTATAACATGATTACTTCCAAATTCTTCTCACAGAGAATATGGTGTATGAATTCAGTTTTTTCTTTCACATTATGTGCCATAAGTTTCTCTTATTTTTTCTGCTATTAAAACAATATAACAAATCATTATTGTATGAGGGTACAGGGCTTGGATTCATGTATGAAAGAAACTGAATAAAAGCCAGGAAGTAAAAGGTATTAACATATCTGGATATGCTAATAATACACTGATACATGAAAACAGACACTTTTCACTCTCAAGTTGGTTTTTATCTTGTTGTTGTGAAAATTTATTGGTTATTTGCATATGTTTTTATTAATATAACATTCATGGATAAACATTGTTTGCTTTCAGGAGAGTTTAAGTCTGCATTAGTGTGTCTGTAAGAAGATGGACTAGTAGTTAGTGAGAAGTGAAATTTAACTTTGTGCATTAACGTAGAAAAATAGCTTTTTTCATCAGAGATATTCTCAAAACCCCATTCAAGTGTTTATTATTCAATGCCTTTATTGTCCAAAGAACAATGAGATAGCAAGGCAACTCCTAAGAAGCATAGTGCAAACAAATAGTGTGATTTAAAACAACAAAGAATCGTAATTATACACACCTTGGAAGTCATAACAAGAGTTTGCACATTGATAATAGATTATTTCAGACATTACACACTGCTCCCGGTCCTAACAGAATTACTTGATTGAAGGTCCATCTGGTGTTTTCTAAGGATACATCACTTGTGACCTTTTCAAGCTGAACAAACAATGTGCAGATTTGTAGGGAGGATTTAAAGGAGCCTTCAAATTAGGGCAGTACTTAGTGCCACTATGTTTAATGACGTTCCATTCTTAATCTGTATTATTTAATATGATGTCAGCCCATATTTTGCAGCTATGATCACTGCAGCTCCTCTGGAAACATATCAACATCAGTGCCTGACATCGGATTGGTACTTATGTTGGACAAGAAGACCTGGCTTTTTGCCATGACTTTAATTTACCCAGTGTTATAGCAGGCTTAGTTCAGGGTTTAGGGCCTAAAGAACAATTTGTCTACTCATATCATTGATTGTGGTTTTGTGATTTGGAACATTTTTGCAATAGATTTTTTTGTTGTTCTTAACAAATTTTCTATACCACTTAATTCAATTCAGAATCACAGGGAAGCCGGAGCCTATCCAGCACATATCAGGTCACCAGTCCATCAGAGTGACTTGGAAAACCCGAGATGAAACATTACCGTGGTCAAATTTAAAGCTTCTATTCAGATTTACATGTGAGCAAGATTTTATGCTCAAAGACATAAGTAGAGCTGAGGATGTGTCTTAAGTTTATTATATTTAAGATCAGTTGATCAGATGCAGAGTGCTCCCACCACCACACTGTGGTACTGAATCAGTAGCTACTCTTTTCCTCGGTTGTTACACAGTGGTGGAAAGATGAACCAAACTGTGTTCGATCCCCATAGTGCTTATCTGCTATGTAAAAACAAGCTAGAGACTCAGATGTTCAATGAGCATTTCTGTTCTTAGCTTACTTCTACTTGTCCGAATGAGTCAGAAAGATTTGTCCAGCTATTTGGCACAGATCCGCACAGAATAGGCTGCGTGCACTTACACCTAAGATTATATTGTGTGAAGAAACTGTTTTCTTGTAATTAAACAAAGGGCACCACATGGCAGCATCTGTATCTAACTGGACTCACAGCAGTCTGATTACTACTTCACTATGATGTTGCCTACTGTTTGATTTATTGCTTGTTTTGTTCTCATGCTCAGATGTAAGAGTGGAATGGAAGAGAAGGGAAGTGAATTACCCTTTTAATTCTGGTTCATACAATCCCAGAACTCTTAGTTTACTCAGAACAGTGCCGCTGGTTGCCTTACTTTTTTAAGTTCAGCTTTCTGTCACTCCTCATTTTCTGTCTCCACATTGTGCGTTTAAGGCACTGGGATATCCTGGGATGCCAAATATAGAATCACTTTTTGGGAAGAACGTTGGAATTAAGCATAAGTCCTGGCTAGAACTATAAACTGACATGGATAATAAATACAATAAAATCCCTAAAATGCTGGCAGATTTTGAACTTTTTTATAACTTATTTCTTAAATTATCGTGCACTTTTATCTAATTATCAAGAAGCCATTTGGCTTCCCATGTCTTACTTACTTAGAAACTAAAACTGTGTAAATGTGTAACTGTAATACACAGTAAGGGTTTTTTTCATTATGAAATGAAATGAAAAATAATTATTGATCCCAGAGGGAAATTCAGATTGTAGTTTTTTTTTTAATACAAAAATAATTATTAAAGGGTATTGTTGTTAAGGCTGATGGCTCCGGGAAGGAAGGATCGTCTGTACCTGTCAGTCCTACATTGGACCTGAACCAGCCTCTCACTGAACACACTCTGTTGTTTCATCAGTGTTGTGGAGAATCCCCCTCTGTTAGAGGAAAAATTATTATTAATTAACCTCAGCTGATCGGAAGCATGAACCAGTAAACAGGAGACGTAATTTCT
>JBAMHV010000013.1:18420620-18438742 GCA_037177535.1 Pseudomugil gertrudae
AAGGCCTCAAGGAAGAACCGGATAAGGCCTGGAGGGTGAAAGCAACAGTAGTGCCCATAGTCATCGGAGCACTGGGGGCCATGTCCTCACACTGGAGAAGTGGCTCCAGCGAAATGTTTCTGGGTGTGTGTGTGAGAGAGAGAAAGAAGCAGACTGTAATATTGCTTCGTAATAAACATCTGGTACTGAATTAGACATACTTAGTGAGGCTAAAAATCTCTTTCATCGTTTGAAAGAAGAATTTCTTACCAATTACATAAATCTTGGTAGAAACTAGACAAATTCCCCTCACTCCAATTTAGTGTGCTTTGGATATAGCTTACCTTATTAAAGCCCTGTGTGAAGCCCTGCACCTTTATTGCATAGAAGAGGTGGCTAAAGAACAATGAGGGAAGACAAATAAGATAGGATAGCTTATGTTATTAATAAAATGACTTTGAAGTTTGAAATGAGACAAATTGCAGATGCAGCACAACTTCATAAAAATAATCTAAGGTGCAATGGGTTAGTTGTATTTTATTTCTTAGAATCAAATGATACAACTTTGAATAATATCAGCTTTTTTAATCAAATTTTTATTCTGAAGGAATAAAAAGAGTTATAGAGTACGGTAAATAAAAAAATTGTCATATATTTCATATGGAAGTGTTATTTTTTAAATGCATAGACTAATAAAAAGCAGAATGGATGCATGTGAAAATACTGACAAGCAATTTCAGACAGGTTAACACATTATTTAACAACATGAAATAATAATCATTCTGAGCATTGTCATGGTTTATTTTATTTCTTTATATAATGAAAAATATGCACACATATTTTACTTTCTCCATCTAGCTTTCTTTTTATTTTTTATTTTACTGTGTTTCTATCATATTTTTTTTACATTAATTTGTTCTCATTCATTTTTCCTACTCATTCTCCCCTTTGCTTGTGTTACTGTTATTGCTTTGTCAGATTTCCCACAACGTTTCCATTTGCTTACTGATTTCATTACCCCACCTTGGTGGTGATAATTCTGCTTTCTGCATTCATTCTTTTAAGCACATTCCAGCCTGTGTAATTATTATCTATTGTAGCTAATCATAAAAAAGAATAGTTTCCTAATAAAAACCCTTGAGGTTTTTTTCCCCACCACCTTTCGCCCTCCTTAAAGGGAAACCATGACACCGGTGGGTGGGCTCATTCCAGGCTGCAGACCTTCTCAGAGGCAGCATCGCCGGACATGTAAGTGACAATCGCCGCCTTGCTGAACCTTCCAGCAGCTCACTAAACGCTTAAACTTTTCCTGTGGTGATTACTAAAAGAAAGAGCGCGTTTTGCATATTATTTCCGGGTGGAGACGTATGCAGGCACGCGCCACAGCCTGCCGGCGGCTTTGTTTCCGCTGCCGTGGAGGTGAGGGCATACCAGACACGCGTTTAGCGCTGATGTGGCTTAATGGCTGGAAACACTCAGTTTCAGCGCACCTACAAACATACACCTCACAGCAGAAGTCGCTTCATGTTGGCTTCTTACCCGCCGAGAAATGGCTTCAACCCCACAAAGCGATATTTCTGTCAAATCACTGAGCAATGCCTCAGTGAGTTATTGCATAATAAATGTCCAGTACTCATAAAACCCTGACACATGACATCAATATGATTGCTAATTTCTTTCCTTCCTTTGTTTGCCAATCAGATTGTGTACCATGACATCCCCACTGAGGAGTCTAGTTAATGATGACAACAGATACCAGGAAGCCTTCCATCTTTTTTTGGAGCGTTCCTCTGAGCACCAGTGTATGAGGGACTTTATCCATAATAAACTACCTGATATCCTGGCCAGGTGAGCCATCTCACTACTTTTATGGTCACACTGCTGAAACCAGAATCCATCCAGGCACTTTAAAGTTATAGCTAAAACAAATTCATTTTAAATATGCAATAATAATGTCAAAATGATTTAGATTTTCTTTTTTTTTCCGATATGTGAAAATATAACCTGTGGTGTGTCTTGTCTATATTGTTGCTGATTAACTGTAGTACACAAAGCATGGAGGTGGCCTTGAACAGAAGAAAAAAAAATCATTTAACATAAAACTTAAAAACATTTACGAACACTTGAAACTAAAGATGTCCAATAATTATCAGTATATCAATATTAATTGATGCCAATTTTGGTATTAAAATGTATTGTCAGAAATCATTGGTATCAGTTTTACACAACATGTATATATTGTATATTAAACTCTTCAGCAAAGTCTCCTGGACTTCAAAATGGCCAAATATTATAGAACGCCATGTATAGTTTTCCAGGTATGTTTGTTTGTTTGTTTGTTTGGCAGAACTTACAATAAATCCTGTGGCTGTGACATCATCAACCCATGTTGTCACTTGCAGGATAAGAAGTTTGGAAGTGGACTCGTCCAAATGTTTTGGAATGATTTTATATCATCTGCAGACATCAAATTTGCTGCAAAGTAGAAGATATATCTTATTTACCTGAATTCTTTTGTTTTTGTTTTTTTCTCCAGATAGGGGATCAAAACGTATCGTTTAACATTGGTACCAGAAATTAAGCGTTGGACAAAATTGATATATTGGATATTGGTAAAAAGCCAAAACAAGCTATCTTTAAACGCAAATGTCCAACACCGAGCTTCAAATGAATACATACTAATACCCATTATGAACCCATTAAGAAATGTGACAAGATAGTTCATAAAACTTGGTTTGAAGAGAGATATCTGGAGCACACAGACCATTAGATTACATAATGTGTAAAAAAAAAAAAAAAACAGGCACTCGCATAATATTGCTGAAATCTGGCCAACAGTACTTTCCAAAAACAGAACATGTAACTGCTGCAAGTGTTTCCCCCTCAAAACTAATGACCTGACTACTTAATATGTGCAGATTAACCTGCTGAAAAGTTTCTGCAAAATTGCGAACGACATGAAGTGAAAGTTTAGGGATATTCACCCCCGTCTTGAGTTATTTTCTCTGTTGACATAAACTGTTGGAGGCAGCTGGCATGCAGCAGAGAGCCAAACCAAACCCCTTACTCCCTCTGACGGCCTCAGAGGCAGATCAGAAAGCAAATCTGGAAGGATATGAGTCACGAGTTAATTAAAAGGTGTAATCGTGTTATTAAAAATCAGACGTTGAGTGACAGAAACCACCACGGCGACAATCAAAGCTTCAGTGTTTGTAGAAGCATCAGTTGCTAGATCAGAACATCTCACGTTTCCAAGTGTCAGGCAGAATTGACAGTTACAGGCCCCCTAAAAAAACAAAAAAAAACACGTGACCCACATTTGGCAGGTTGGAGGCTGTGTTAGTGCTCTGAAGTGTTTCTTCTGCTCTGCCCTCAGTATTGGAGCTGGAAAGTCCTGTCTAAATGTGATCGGAGTCGGAAGCGGAGCTGGTAAGAACAAACATTTCAGGACACGGTCCCAGGTGAACTTGGCCAATCTGCCAACTGACACGAAATAACTGCAACACAAAGCTACGCTTAGGAGGCGTTGGTGAATCTGCCTTCTGTTAAGGTTGCCGTTTATGGCTTCTGCCCAAGAAAAAGAGACAAGTTATCTTTATTACCACCACTGAGAGTTTGTCGACATCTGTTCAGATCCATCTTTAACCTTAGTCTGACAACCTGACCTCACTGTCGTATAGCTTTACTGCACATTGTTTCATAATTCAGCAGGGTTATTTTTTTCCTGAGCAAGCCCACTACATGCCCCCAGAGTGCTGTTACCCTTTACGTATGTCACAGCCAATCCTTTTAATTTACCTGGGATGTCATGTCTGTGTCATAATGGATTCTCTAATGGACTGTAAAATCCATTAGAATGACTACAAACTCCGCTGCAAGGTATTATCCAATCTAATCAAAAGGATTCAGTACATGTCCACATCAGCTCCTTTGCTTAAATGCACTTCTTTGTACATGGCAATTTGTCACCTTCAATAAGAACTACAACAAATGTGCCACTCTGTTGTGATGTAATTCTTGGAAAAACTATCAGAGTGCTACCTCCCCGCTCCAGTTTCCTGTTGACGTTTCCTTTTATAAAATTAACATACGGTTATTTTTTCTCCAATTAGCAACATCATTTGGACTGAAGCATTGTGATATTTGTTAGCAAGCATTGTGATAAAAAGGAAAAATGACCTTTTTCTTTCATTTTTTCTTCTTACATTAGAGATTTTGGTCACTGTGGGAAAGTGTGTCAAAATTTCACATGTAAGATCTGTTTTAAGGTAACATAACTATCCTGCTGCTTGTAGGTGAGATTGACCTAGAGATGTTCTCTGAGCTCCACCAGAAGCACCCAAAAGCAATGGTAGATAATGAGGTGGTGGAGCCCAGCAGCCAGCAGCTACATAACTACAAAGGTAGGTTCTTTACAGGCATGCCCCCATAGTACAAAATGGTTCTTATGTAGATCTTATGTTTACATGATCTCCAAAAAAATGACCTAATTTTTTTACTGATCCACCAAAAAATGTATATTACTTTCAAACACAGAAAATTTTTAAACAGCCCTTAATATTTGGACCCCCGCCACACACACACACACACACACACACCACCACCACCACCACCAGGTGCAAGTCAGCCACTTCATCCCCAGCTGTTTTACACATGTTGTTAATTTTTAGCACCACTTATTCACATCGAAATGTTGCACATTTGAAAGCCATTCTAATGAAAAAAAAGATCAACTTTTTTCTCATCGTTGGCATTCAGTCTCCGCTCTGTAGGTAGATTTTATTTCTTTGGTTCAGGCTTAGCCACTGCTTTGTATAATCAAAAGAATATTGTAAAGCAATTTGAAATCTTTTGTGATTTACAGACCTACCCACACTGGAAAGCAGTAGCTATTTAGAGTTTTTTATGAGTGGCTGAAACATGCTATTTGGTAATAAGTCAATCATTAATAATATATGAATGTGTGTACTTGAATCATTTTATGATACAACATGAAATGTAAGGTTGAGTGGACACAGTCAGACCCAGACACCTCGCTCATGTTGTTGCCCTCAGTGCTGTTTGTTGTAATATGTGAAGCCCTCTTTTGTCAAAGAAATTTCAGTGCAATATATTTTACATCAGACTATAAACATTTGTATATGCAAATGCGTTTTTATAACCTAAACACGTTTAAAGCATTTGAAAGTGTAGTGACATGCAGGAAAAATATAACACTGCTGCACTTAAAATTAGAAAAATCACAGCCATTTCCACTTGGTTTCTTTTTTATGGATCAAAAAGTCACATATTATACCCCTTGTACTTGTACCAAGTGGTTTCTGCTGTTTGTCATGAGGTGTGATACAATACAGAGAGCTGTGTTTTCTAAGAATAAAACAAATCAGTGCAGGCAGTAGAATTGTTAAATCAACATACAGGCTTTTGGTGCTGATTGGTATCCTCAGGAAGCCACATTGCTAGCCCACGTTAAAGTCCCAGCCTATGGTCCCAGTCTGCCCCCCCACCCCCGGAAAGATGACACTGAGTAAACATTTTATTGTGTTTCAATTCAATAAAATCTGAATGTGGTCCACTGGTTGACTTTTACAATGATAGCTGAACCATTTATTTAATGTCGGTTGTTTGGTAATCTGACGCTTATTGAATATCTTTTGAGCTCTTTCACTTTTACTACGACATCAGACATCAACTTTCAGTACCTCTGCATGGTGACATTTAAATGTTGCTCTTCATTGCCGTCTGGAACATTATTAGGAATTGGATAAAACAGCGTCACGTTTTACAGACATTTTAAATGCAAAACGCTGAACGTGAACTGCTCAAGTTACCATGGAGATATAGTCAGATAAAGAGAAATCCACCTGTGTGAAACTTAATATTCTGACTTGTAAACTCCCAGAAATCTGGACTTCACTTCATTATTGTTACTTGTCTATCTTTAGTTTTAGTGTCTCAGAAACCAGAGTTAAACTACGTCAAATTCACCTGGAACAAGATGACCGCATCAGAGTTTGAGGAGCAGTGGAAGCTAAAAAAGATAACAAAGAAAGCAGACTTCATTCACATGATACAGGTTAGTGTTGACGCACTTCCAGCTCTGAAACTGTACTTTTGACACATCTAGGTCATATTCATTAGGCGGTACTTAGCAACAATTAATCCCATTAGAGCACCTGTCTTGCATAGCGTTATAATTAGGTACTGTATGAATGCAGTTACCTGCTAATTATCTGTGGGGGAAATTGACAGATGCTGTACTATGTGAAGGACCCTGGTGCCACCATCAGCTTCTTCCAGAGTCTCCTTGATAAGAACGGGAAACTCCTTATCATTCTGGTTTCAGGTAAATGGACTGATCTTATTAATGCTCATCTGTTTAGTCTATCAGATGTCTTATAGTTGGAGATTAAAAAAGGGTGAGCTGTGATTCCTATGAGTATCGTCAAGGTCAGTCTGTTGATGATTATGTTGAATATTGTTCATCTCAGAACTGCAGCAAGATTGTTCTCCCTGCCATGTGACAGTTTGTAGACATCTTGCCAGATGGGGTGAACATTCGGTGAACAGCTGTGTATAACTGCTCATATAAAGTTGCACCTGCTTGTTTTATGTTCACATTTTGTTTCGTGTTTCCAGGGGAGAGTGGCTGGGGGAAGCTGTGGCGTACCTACAGGAGCCAGCTCTGTAACACAGAAATAAGCCAATGTGTGACTACGGGAGACATAAAAAGCTTCCTGGACTCTGAGGGAGTGAACTACCAGAGCTATGAACTGCCATCGCAGATGGATATCACCGAGTGTTTCACTGAGGGAGATAGAAAGGGAGAGCTGCTGCTTGATTTTCTCACTGAGGCCCTGGACTTCAGTAAAACGGCGTCGCCTGAGTTAAAAGCTGGTGTGTTGAAGCTGCTCCGACACCCAGACTGCAGCGTGGAGGACGAGGGCAGAGTCATTTTTAACAACAATCTTGGAGTCATTGTCATTGATCAGCAAACTTAAAAATATGACACTGTGGGAAATGATAACTTTATAATAATAGATTTACAACTCAAATTATTTTCAAATGAGCATCAATGTAGCTTTCTCTTTGATTTTCAGTATTTAATGTATCTTGCAATGTTTATGCCTCAGTTTTTTCTGATTTTTTTGTTTTAATTTGTATGATCTTTTAAACTTTGTGCAGAACGAAAAAGTCTTGAATACACATAATGAGTTTTATTTCCATTTAAGTATTCCCACCACATGGTTGCAGACGTTGGCTTCAGATTTCATTTAATAGGTTTGCAAATTGCAAAATAAAGAAAATAATTGACAGTTAACATCTTATGTAAATTGAGCTCTTGGTTGTAGATATAGCTGAAGGTATCTGTGAATTATGTATTAAAATTGTTGCAGGTATTATTTGTATCAGTAAAAGCTTGAACTGACTAATTAAAAGCTGGGTCCTCCTTCCATCTGCACTTTCATGGAGCTTTCAAGTCATTTACTTGCTATTTTGATCTGAATAGTTATTGTTAAAAATATATTAGAGATTTGAGTTCACTTTATAAAAGGTCAATGATGATTTATTATAATTATTGTATTTGGTCTGTAATAAAAAAAATCTCAGCATTTTGTTCAGATTAAGGCAGAACAAGGTGGCAAAAAAAAATCAATGAAATACAACATTGCAAACCAAAAATCATCATATTTGAACAACAATTTGTGATCAAAATGTGAAACAAACAGGCACACAATAGCCTGTAGATTTATCTAAATAAACTCAAAATAGCATGAAAGCTGCTCTTAATTATAAATACGTGAAGTATTAGCACCACCATGTGGTTAACATGAGTTACTGAAACAAGTTGTTACAATATTCACTAATTGTAACCAGATTTTATATCTGACAACACAACCACTCAAAGTGCTCTAGATGTAAGAGATTTAAGGAAAGTCCTTAACTGCACTGTTGTGATTTATACATACTTAATTATTCTCCAAAACAACAAAAGTTTAAGACAGATATAGAAAATTCAAATGTTCCAAAGTAAAAACTTTAACAGGCTTTTACTTTGGTGAGCAAACATCCCCTGAGCATATTTTCCTCATCTGCCAGCATGCAGCTGGGCCTTTCCAGCCAAAGTTTATTAGTTATGTAACTTAACTTGTGTTGCCGGATCTTGGGTCAGAAACAAGTAACTGCGTTTATGAAAACAAGCCCAAATACAAACCATGTGTTCACAAAAAACGAAGAGCAAAATCAAGATGCACATTTGGTCATAATCCATTAATATATACTATGATCTGGAAATAAATATGATTTAATCACAGCAAACAGTGACTACTTATGAGCAGCATTACTTCACTGTAAACCCTACAAGTAATTTCTACATATGCTACGTAACTACAGTAGGCCTGCAAATAAAACTTTAACACATTTGTTAGGAAAAAACCCAAATCAATCATGTAAAACAATAATTAAAAAAGGAAGTTTTTATGACTCTTTTGGATTGTTTTTATTTCTTCCAAAAGCAAAAGAAATATTTCACTCATTGTTGGCTCTCGTATGCTTAATGCTGGAACAAGAAAAAGCCCAAAAGTCAGATTTGTGTATTTATAAGGCATGAAAAAATCTGGGAGCAGAGAGAAGCCATTGTCACATTTTTTAATCGCTGTTTTTTCTTTTCTTTTGTTATTACTGGATCATTTTCCTTGTTATCTTGAGAAAACTAATTTTGTTTTTTTAAAATAACAGCTAGTCAAATGCAGGAGTCGTGATGGGGCTCCAATTGTTTCTAGTCAATCACAGAACCAATACAACGTGACAAGCGATCAGACGTGCATGTCTTTGGATTGTGGGAGGAAGCCAGGAAACAACCCACAGGGGGTCTTTACACAGGTTCCCCCCAGAAACCTATTGTTAAAAGACATGCCTGGAATGAGAGTGCACAAATAACAATTAAATATGGATATTAATAAACTACTGGATTTTGTTGAGTGTGTTTGTGGTCTACAGGGAGCAGTGCTGGTTTCCAGCCTGACTGCTGCAGGAATCAAGAAATTGCCATAAATTCCTTCATGCTTTGACTGCAGCAGTTTGTCACTAAAGGAGCTCTGCGGTGCTGTTTGGGGTGTGAGGAGGTGAGATAGGGAATTTTCTGTTGAGATAAGAGCTTTGCCATTAACCTATTCTATTTATACACTTCATCTGCTAGGTCCAAAGGGCATCCCAGTACAGAGCTGTTCTGTATTGGGATGCCTCAGTGCAATCAAGATAGCAGCAGATTCAAGCGAACACCAAGTAGAGGAACATCCATCACTGATCAATACATCTCATTTTTCTTCTATCACATCTGACAAAGGTTGAAATTGTAACATGACTCACTAATATGTTTTCGCAATCATCCAGTCACAGAATAACACCATGCTCCATGGTGCGCCATGCTCTCCAGCTGACATGGGCTCTATATACTCACCTCCACTAAGAAGGTGGGGGTTTTAAATTTAGCCAGCATTTACATGCATGTTAGTCAATCTGTTAGAACTTTAAACCGAAAACTATTAGACAGATTTTTAACATGTTTTTATTAATCTTTTTTTTAGAAAGGGTTTGGTCTAACTTAGATTTCCTTACATTTGGGGAGTGACTGGATCTCCATCTGGATCTAGGAATGAGGGGTTCTTACCTCAGAATATACATTTGTGCTTAAATATTTAGTTCATCTTGAAAAGTAGCAACAAGACAAACACTGTGCTTGCAGCCATTCCCTTCCTGCAATAAACAGATCTGGCAACCCTGAACAAGAGCCCATGTAGGAGGAGACAACTCTTAAGCTAAAAGACTGAGTGTCCCAGACACGTTTTCCTTACAACAGATACACCAACCTGGGGGTCATTTTTATTGGCTACAGCTTAACCAGCTGAAGTTTTAAAGTAAGCTCATACGTTTTCTATTTACCTTTAAAATGCCTTTTTTTCTTTCTTTTTTTTAAACCTAAACTGTGGTTTATTGAATTTCAGGACTCAATCATGGCTACAGATGAAAAGCATTCATGTTATGAGGGTGACAGCGCCAACATCTTCGAGTTCTACTTGGAAAAATCCGGAGAGCATGCAGCCATGCTCCAGGTTGTTCAGAAAATCCTGCCTGGAGAATATCAAAGGTACAGGAAATGTTCAAGTTCATTTTTTATTTTTTTTTAATTAAGTCACTTTTTTGTTATCATTTCAGTATTTTTCTCATTGTTGCTACCCTGGAAGATGGTGGAGGCCCCACTTATTGACATTGTGTAATCTATCTCTTTTCTTATCTTTTCTATTTTCACATTCAAGTTAAAAATAAAAGTGCATGCATAAATATGGTGATACAGAGAGAAATTGTTTTGCATATGAAATCTTTGTTTGCATGTGTCCGTTCACTGCACCCAGCCAGCAAAAATAACACACTGGCCAGTCTCTGCTGACACTCCCCTATACATAATGTTAGTGTTCAAATTTGAGATGAATTGTTAACCCCTTCAGCCCCTGCTTCCATGAGTAAATTTAATGCAAACAATGTGTCTTGTAGTTAAATTCCTCATTTTAGTTTGCAAACAGCTTTTTCATTTCCAAACTTGAGCTCCATTCAGTCGTATTTTGGAATTTGTTCCAGAGAGAGAAAAAAATGACAAACCAACCAAAAGGAAAAAACTTTCTACCCCTGTGTAAATCCACTTGTAGCTATAATTGGGTTGTGTGACACATTATACACAATTTTAGTGAATCTGGGTCACTGAAAATATTTTTATTTTTTTATTTTTACCATTTCTGACTCTTTTGCAGAATCGGAGCAGGCAAAAGCAGCCTGGATGTTCTTGGGGTTGGAAGTGGTGGAGGTAAGCCTTGTGATAAAATCCAACAGGCATAAATAGGATACTAATACATCAGATCATTATTTCTGATAAGCATCAAAGAATTCACAAACACCGTAACTGTGGTGGCACTGATAGGCCAATCAGGACTGCTGATACAGCTATTTCTAGGTGCAAGTACAGATCAATACTGGTCCTTGATCACTAGAATTACGCCATCAAAATCCCTGTTCCTGATAATAAAATGATCCGAGCATACAATGGGTGAATATTTGAGCAATTTATTTTTAACAGGATGACTGGAAGCCAGTTTGACTAAAATCTTACATGTTGTGGTCTGCTCTAGGTGAGATGGATGTCCACATGCTCTCCATGCTGCAGTCATCATTCCCCACCATCCCCATCACGTCTGACATTGTGGAGGGCAGCTCTCCACTCACAAAAAAATTCAAAGGTAATATGAATTTACATCCATAGCACAGTACTAAATTATTTTATGTGGCCACTTTGCCTGCTTTCAACACAAATGAAACAATTTCTGTGTTGTATTATGCACCTGTGACATAAGAGTTAAAACATCTTATATGGAAAAGTCTTAAAATTAAGCTGTCACCATCATTAGGAAAGGTCATTTGATGCAAGTCTTAAAGCTGTAGTGACAATCTGACTCCTCGTTACAGTCCCAATAATCAGCAGCAGTGATTATCCAAACAGGTGCCCGGCACTCTGGCAATTATAACAACTAAAGAACACAAAACAAAATCAAGCTTAAGATAGGTATTTACTCAGTCATTACCTGAGCTTGTACTGGAATGATGAATGGAATGGACTTCTAGAATAACAGAGATGATGATCTGTTGTCCTGACTCTGGCTAAAAAACATGGGCCTCATGAAAGAGTCACCTAAAGACAAACCTTCCCTTTGTCCCTAACATAGCTGCAAAATAATTCTGACTCAATGCATTTACTTTGCATTTGACTTGCTGGCAGAAATTAGTTTTAAAGGAGACAATAAAGTGAAAAATTCCATTTAAATGAAGCCGTCTCCAACATGAGAGTGGCTTGTCCATGCTTTGGGCTTGTGCAGGGAAACAGTACTGTTCAGACATCCCTGGTAGTTTTTTTTTTATGTATTTATTTACTTTCGAAACAGTGACAGATAAAAAATATTCTCCTTGATAATTTCTTTGTTTCTATTTAAAGCTTTGGTAGCAAAGACTCCCAACCTTCAGAAGGTCCCATTTACTTGGCACATCATGCACAGTGAGGACTACGAGAAGCAAGTAAAAGCAAAGGGCGACATTAAGAAGTTTGACTTCATACACATGATTCAGGTATTGTAGCATTTTCCTTTTTGTTTCTATTCGGATCACAAACCGTTTCTCTGCCACATTTGATCCGCCTGCCAGAAGAAACTGGGTTGTCCTCTGGATGTGAGCTGGCATGGTCTCCTCATGTTGACGTACACTGCCTGTAAAGAAAAAAACAGCTCCTCACTATATTCTTTCATTCTGCTTTAATTCACTCGTGCTATAAATTCCTCCTCAACAGATGATCTACTATGTGGATGATGTGGCTGAAACTATCAGGTTTTACCACAGCCTCCTGAAGATTAATGGCAGGCTCATGATCATCATTGAAACAGGTAAATAATCTGTTTCCTGCCATGCAACAGCTTACTGCGCTGAGATTTTTTAAGTAATAAAAATATAATATCAGTACTGACTGAAAATGAGAATATTAGGAGAGGGTTAGACCTTGTTTCTGTCTGTTTTCTACTGAAGTGCAAACCGTGTTTTTTAATGCTCTTTGAAACACAGTCAGTGCTGGAAGAATGGTCCCCTCTTGGGTTTGTTTTTGCATCATAAATGAAACCAGCAGATGTCTGTGCAGAAGAAAAATCATGTTGCGTTTTGAATTGTTAATCGTTACAAGACCCTCATATCACAAGAGGATGTGCTAACATGGTTGTAATTTTTATTCCCATGCTACGCAGGCAACGGTGGCTGGGACATCCTGTGGAAGACTTACAACAAGGAGCTGTGCACCTGTGCGTTGAAGGAGTACCGTGCATCCACAGAGATCCTGTCTTGTCTGAAGAGCCTCGGTCTTAAATACGAAGAGCATTCAATTCCCAACAGCTTTGACATCACTGAGTGCTTTGATCCGAGCAGCGTAAACGGAGAACGCCTGCTGAGCTTCATGACTGGAAGAGACCACTTCTCTGAATCTTTTACTCCAGAGATCAGAGCAGGCATTTTAGACCTTCTCAGAAGCAAGTGTAGCACTGTAAAAGATGGCAAGGTATTCTTTGACAGCTCTATGAGCTGCATTATGGTTCATGCTTAGGTTTCCCTTCAAGAAAAATGTTCATGTAGTGCATTCTGGTTCATGCTGCCTTACTGCAGTAAAGAGAGAATAAACACTTCATGAATAAATACGGTTTCTGTCATTTAAAATCTTTGTGCATTACAAAGTTTTATCTCAAGATAAATAATTCAGCCAATGCTCATCTGGTTGGAGTATTTTTAAATAAAGGGGGTTACTTTAGGGAGGAAGTTTTGTATTCAAATGTGATCTTTATAAAAAAAATCATGTTGACAATACTGTCATCAAATGAATAGATCTAATGGAAATGGATGCTGCAAAAGCTTCTCAGTGAAAAGTCCACAGGCAGTCGCCTGATTCTGCTGAAAGTCTTTGTTGTTTTATTGCAGTGGGTTTATGGCCTAGAAAGTGATTGTGTTGTTTCAGTCTTGTTGCTCCCATGGTGTCATTTATTTCCCACTGCAGACAAGAAAATTGAAAAACTCCTACAAGCCATTGTACACGGGTAGATGAAAAGATCGGCGCAATTAGCAGCAAAGGGAACATGTTCTTCTCAGGAGTATAAACGAGGGGTTCACATACAAAAAAAATCTATAATTTGCTTTTTACTCTGCTAAATAGACAACTATTGACTAATGAATTAAAAATGGAGCAGGATAATATGTCATTTTACTGTTCAGTTTTTTAACCATTGCAGCACGACTCTTAAAAATGACGTTTTTAGGAGACCATTCAGATAAAATGTATAAATGTAATCACACATTGCAATTAATCTTTAGATTTATTGTTTAAAAAGCAAGGTGACACAATTCCCAATGCTTCTCCACATTATTATTACAATCAGCAGCCATGTACCCCCTCAATCAGTCCCATGACTATAAAAGTAGAAATAATCAATGCCTTTAAAGAAAATGTAAGAATAATGCAAAATGTTTAGTTGTTTCCACGTTATCTGAACAGAAAGGGTGGAGGCCAAGTTAACATCTGGAAAACCAAGAAGGAGCTGATCAAAGAGTTGCCAGAAAGGGAAATCAGTAACTCTTCCAGATTAACAGATCTTTAGGTAATGAGTAAAGGTGCATTTAAAGAGAGGGTTGTACAATGTCCTAACAAGAACGCCGCTTCACACTTTAAACATGAGGGTGTGTTATGAATCTGTATGCAACCGGATAAATAAAAAAGTCTGTTGCTCTTAAATTCTTATCATCATGATTTCAGTTGAAGTTGAATGGGCAACTTTATATATCATCTTTTGAGGGCTAAGCTCCCCCCCTCCCTGAGTTTAGTATTTAGAGTTGTCCCTGTGTGATCATTTTAAAGAGTTCAGAGCACATTGACCAGGGTTTGCCCAAATGTCATTGAGTGTGCCTAACTCAGCTTAACTTTTTCAGGACTCCACAACCCTGCATTGGAATATACAGACATAAACAGTGGGAGCTTTTTTTTTGGTATAGATGTCTACATCATGAAAAATACGTCTTTTCATTTTTTATTTTTCAATCACATCAGAATATTAGTTAGACTTCAGGCAAAGCAATGGCAAAGCAATTGGCCTGTATTAAATGTGCTTTTTGCCAAGCTTTTGCTTAGTTTTCTTCTGTTGTCTGACCAGATCACCATTTGTGCATGTAAGTCTTAGTTTATACTCAAGCTTCGATTCACCATCCTTTATTTTTGCCTTTAGTTGTGGCCAGGCTTATTTCAAACATTTGTGGAAAATATGTTATGCAACACCAGTTTAAACTGCACCTTGCTTTTGTTGAACACACCTACCTCCTGTGTTTGCATTTGAGTCCTCTACAAATCACTCGGCAAAGGTTCAAGAGTTGTGCAACAAAGTCTCATGGGAAGTCAAGCAAACCCTTAGGAAAGAATATTAACTATCCCTGAAATTAGGTAATATTTTCTTACTAAATTGACTCATAAAATGCTTTTAAATATATTGTCACAAGAGACATGCTTTTATGTCACTGAGGAGTAATATGAAGGTTAAGATTGGACATTAATTTCAATTATAGCACTAAAATTGCACTTGATGTTTTATTTAAACTAAATTAAAGGGTTGGGAATATGTAAATATTTGAAAGTAAACATGTTCCCTTTGCTTGATATGTGGCAGTAATCTGGAGATAAATGTGTGAACATAGAGTTCACACTGAACAAAGTTTTTTGCAGAGGTAATCCTGTCAGATCCCTGGTGCAACAGCAGGAGTAAATAATGTTTGAATGAGCTCATGGTGAGAATGTGGATGCTAACCATTTAGGTAAATACTAATGATGTTTGCTGCTTTGGACTTCTTTTTTTCATCCATGACAATTTACTGATTTCCACTCTTTTGTTGATCTTGTACACTTTTACATTATCAATATCAAAGCAAAACCAATCATCATTGTGTATAAACTGATAAGTCGGTGGGCTCATCTCTTATCTTTAATGCTGTAAACAAAAGATTACCATCTACCGCACAATGTCCTGTGTGCTCTAGGTGAGACTGAAAAATATCCTGCAAAACATCTTAAGTACAATCAAATGCAATCTTTTGTAAATGCCTGAAAGGTTTTTTTTTTTGTAAGAATGATGATGATACAGAGTTATTTGCAAACAATGGTGATAAAATGCTGAATGGGTCAGAGACTATAATGCTGGATGAAAACATACAAACCCGTTTCCTCATCTACTTCTGTTTACTTAGTTCTCATTCATATTACTCGAAAAAGACTGACTTGAAGTAAATGTTATAATAAACATCTGTATGAGCTTAGCTTAAAGTCACATGTGCCCCGAGAACTGCTCACATGAGATCAGACCCAGATTTCCTGTCACAGTCTTGCTCCAGCTCATACACTCAGTAATTTTCCACTGCCCTGCTCTCACCACACCCACTCGTTGATCTCCACACCTGCTCCCATTCACTAATCACACACCTGTTCTCACTTACCAGTCAGTTCACCTCAGTATATTTTCTCCAGCATCACACTCACTCAATGCCAGATTGTTCTTCTGCAGTATGCGAGACTTTCAAGTGTTCATCTGTCTGATTACCTGGTGCTGACCCTGCCTGTTTCTGACCTGTTCTCCTTGCCTGACTCCTGGAAAACTAATCTGCCTTCTGTCCCTGACTTTGTCCTTTGCCTCAGCGCTCATGGTATTGGACTGCCCTGCTGGTTATGACTCGCCTGGCTTTGGTTATTCTTCTGTCTGCTCCTACTGGAACTTTAGTCTCTGTGGACTGTCTGCCTGGCTTCGACCCTCTGCCCGTCACCAACCTCTGCCCTCTACACACAGTTCAGTTTTCTGCTGCATAAATAAACCGTTCCTGCCTTTAAGTGTCTTGCATTTGGGTTCATACAATACCTGTCACATTTCCAGTTGTGCTCATGAGCTTACATACCCTTGCAGAATTTAGGATTTTTGGTCATTTTTCAGAGAATTTGAATAACAAACTCTTCTTTAGTGCTTGGATGAAGCCATTTATTAACAAACAGTGTTTACAGTTTTTAAATCATGACAACAGAAACTGTACAAATGATCCTGATCAAAAGGTTTTAATACTTTGTACCTTTTAACATCAATGACAGCTTGGAGTCATTTGTGTTAGGTGTGGATGAGGCTCTTTATTTTGTCCAATGATAAAGTTGCTCATTCTTCTTGGGAAAAAGCCTCAAGTTTCTGTAAATTCTTGTATGAACTGCATTCTTGAAATCTCTCCAGAGTGGCTTGATGATATTGATGTCAGGAGACTGATGGCCACTCCAGAACCGTCCCTTTATGCTGTTGTAGCCAATGACAGGTCCACTTGGCTTTGTGTTTTGGATCATTATCATGTTGGACTGTCCCAGTACGTCCCATGCCCAGCTTCCGGGCTGATGAGTAGAAATGTTCCTCCAGTATTTGTTGATAATGTGCTGCATTCATCTTGCCATCACTTTGACCAAATGTCTTGTGCCTTTATAGCTCCCACATCCCCAAAACATCAGTGATCCACCTCCATGTTTCACAGCAGTAATGGTGTAGCTTTCATCATAGGGCTTGTTGACTTCTCTTCAACTCTAACATTTATGGTTGTGGCCAAAAAGTTTCATTTGGGTCTCATCACTCCAAATGATTTTGTTCCAGTAGTGTTGAGGTTTGTCTCTGTGCTGGTTGGCATGTTGTAAGCGTGACTTTTTGTAGCATTTACATAGTAATGGCATTTTTCTGGTGATTCAAACATGCAGCCCATTTTTCTTCAACTAGAAACATCTAAATCACTTTTTTTCAGAGGATCCCGTATTCCAGCTGAAGCCGTCTGTGGGTTTTTCTTTACATCTCGAACTATTTTTCTCACATTTTTGGCAGACATCTTTGTTGGTCTACCTGATCATGGTTTGGTTTCAGCAGAATTCTTTCCCTCCTAATTAATTAGTGTTTTAACACTGCTGATCTTATTTTCCTTTCATGTTTTATAAAACTCCTTACCTCCTTAGGTTACCTTTTCCTGCAGATGTTTTGTCTGTTACTTTCCCCATGACTTGGAATCCAGAGGAGTCAGTGCAAGGTTCTGTCACGAGCCCACAAACTCACTGAACCTTTTTTTATACAACTTGTGTGCATGTTATCAGGCCAAATTTGTAATATGTAAGCATTTGATCAGGGTCATTTGTAGAGTTTCTGTTGTTTTTATGATTTTAAAATGAATAAACACCATTGTTTGATAATAAATGGCTTCATCCAGGCACTAAGCACGAGTGAAAGAAGAGTTTTAGTGTTACATTCATATTATCTGAAAATCATAAATTCTGCAAGGGTATGTAAACTTATGAGCCCAACTGTAAAGATGCTTGCAGGAACAGAACATAATGAAATATTCAGTAACACAACTATTGTGGGGTTTTTACAATTAAAAATCCTGAACAGTGCTCAATTATTGATTGGGTAGATAATTAATAACAGTTGTTATTCTTATTTTCTTTGGTGGTTTACTAAAAGTTTGAATGTGTG
>JBAMHV010000013.1:18438827-18450616 GCA_037177535.1 Pseudomugil gertrudae
AATATCAATGACTTTTCTCTACATGTAGGCTGCTTTGAAAGTGATTTTCAAACACATTAGGTTTCAACACAAAGTATAAGTAATGGATTGGTATCGCCAATACTGGTTGTAATTTTTACTTTGCATCGGATTAGAAAGAAAATCACTAGCTAGCAGTCAAATGCATGGTTCCCAAGCCAGAAATGCTTCCGAGAGGGAACAACCAAGCTTTACTATTGGCTACTGAATAACTGAACATTGTCAAAAAGAAACAGCAGAGGAAGAAGCAACTCAGGGAGCATCATTTGGTTATGAGTTGGTTAAAGCTTAAAAAAGCTAAAGGGTGGGTCAGAATTAAACCTTATTTTATCATAAAATATGTTTGCAAAAACAAGCCTATGTATGATTAATTAGCTTGAATAGTAATGGGTGAATAGTCATGTATTATTGACACTGATAAGTTGATTAAAATAAAACCATTATTTTAAGAAATGCCTGGATATGTGACCAAAAAGATTGGAAATGTAGAATCATGATGCTATTCACCATAAAACCAGAAGATGGTACCACATGGCAGATAATTCAGCTGACCCTGCCTTTGCTCTGCTCTTCTCACTCCAGCAGAGGGCAAACCCACCTCATATTTGGCTTTCACAACTTAGACTTTTTATTAAACCTAACCAATCAGCACTTTTTAAATTTAGCAAATAATTTCCAGCCTTTATTTTCACTCATCAAGCTAATTCAGAGAGATTTCAAACAGCGAGCTGTGTGCCGTGCACACAAAAGCCTGACAAACCACTGAGGTCTTGTCTCAAGCTATCTTGCAAATGTATTCTGGCTGCCCATTTAGCTCATTAGCTTTAATAGATCAGTAATTGAAATTCATCAGAAATTCTTGTCAGTGCACTCCCCCTTGATGTCAGTGGGCTTTTGAACACCTGCTCAGGCTCCATTACCAGGGGTCCTCGCTGGGCTCGCTCATACTATAAAGTGACAGAGCATTAGTCACTGAGATAATCAACCTCAATTCACTGTTTGCTGCTAATGCTCCTCAAGAACTATTTACTTCGCGTGCCAGTTGGTCGTCTTATCACAGAAGTTCTCCACTAGATGGATGTGATGAAATTTTCACAAATCGCCTTGTTTTCCATGTGATTGATTATACAAAAAAGTGCTGAACAGCTGGACATTGCTACATTGTTAGCTGGATATTGTATACATTTACTTTCTGCCACCTGCTTATTAGCTGCTGCCATTAAAGCAAACCACATCTCTCATGAGAATGTCATGTACATTTTCAACATATGAACCTCATGAGCTTTGTGTTGGGTGGTTGGAAATGGCTCAAAATACCAGATCCATACATACTTGTCGCGTCAAACTGATAATGCTAAAAATGTATGACAAAGTTGTTGAAATCATCAAGGTGAAAAAGCTTCATTCAAAGAAAGAGACCTCTTCTCAGCCTTTGGCTGCTGATCTGAATTGAACCTCTAACCTCTGCAAACAGGATAGCTTCACTCATCTGAGCAGTAAGTAGTCAGGCTACATTATTTTTTTTATATTAAACAATAATTTAATATCTGTTTAACACAAGTCATATTCACCCTAAAGATCACAATCTTCATGTTTTTCAGATTTCAACCCCATTTTTTAGGTACTACTCACATTGGACTTATAATGAATGGTGACAGTCCATAAATTCCAGCCACTGCCTCTGCTTGTGGAGATGGATGACAGGAGTCGGTCCTCATGGCAGTCTCAACAACTGAAAGGTGAAAAAAAAATAAAACCTGCATGGTATAAATTCTCTTTTGGAATATCAATATGAGAGACTAGCAACAAAGATTTCTGCTTCAAAACACCTGATTATCATTACTGTGACCCATTCATTAAACCTGGGAGTGATTGAGCAGAACGTCATAGGCTGATGGAACAATTTCATTTGAGTCAGGTGTATTGTAGCTGGGAAACACTGAAAATCTGCAGGTCTCCTGCCCACGTAGGACCGACATGACAAACCCAGATGCCGTAAATGTTCTCAGAGGAGCATGTGATGAATTCAAAGCCAGAAACCAAACAGCATCAATATCCTGTATCTCCTATTTGCCCAAATTGTACTTTACATACTAATTTTGATTTACTCCATTTGAATTAATTACATAAACTATAAACTACTTTATCAGTTACACATGAGACAACCAAATGACTAAACAATGCAGGATGTGTCTTTTACTTTGATTGGGGATTCTTGTTGCAGTTTTGCAATTATTCCAAGTTAAATGAAAAACTGGCTGATTGGTTTGATGTTATGATTGGAGCTTTAACGGTGGGACATCTAACTAGGTTAATTGGTGCTGTGGAACAGATGATTCTGTCTGGATGTTGTACTTTTCCTCATGTTTGTAGTTTTCTTGTCAGAGTTGTTCATATTTCTATATCTCATCAAATCTATTAAGCTTTAAAGCCATAGCAGAGAATAACTGCAGAACTACGTTATGCTCCTGACTGGATTTTTCCTATAATAATGACTGAGATAATAACTTTTTAAAGATTCAGATGTAAATTATGCTTTCTTTTTCCTTTTCCCCTCAATGTTAACCTTTTTTCTTTAAAGCTTGATCGTATTTTATCACAGCATTTGTTCACATGAAATTCAGAATTGGTGATTGTCTGTCCTATTTTTTTTCTTCCAGATGACTTTTTTGTACCTGATTATTAAAAAATGGTAAAAACAGGAACACTAGTCTACCATATGAGTTGTTCTACAGTTTGATTGTTTTGTAGGCAAATGGAAATTATACACTTAATAAACAGAAGTGTCCAATTCATGAACTGAGGGGATGACTAACCCTGCTCTTCTCCATCATCCACATGCAGACTTTATGCTTTTCTGTATCTGCCTGGTTCTTTAGTAACAAAAATGTGTTAAAAGACTATTCTGAGTTCAGTCTAATTCTCTCAGACTTCCACCTGCAACGAGAGATTGCAGATTGTAACATGTTTCTATTTAGTGCTGTGTAACTAAGTGTACTGAGGATACTTTGAGGATACTTTGAGGATACTTCACTGCATTTAGAGTTGTCTGGATTTTCCAGACAAAAAAGCTGTAATATTTTACCAATTTTTGGTAAAAAAAAAAAACACCCATGAAGTAATCCATCACTGAAAAACAAACAATTTGAATACAAATATAAAGTGAGATATGTTTGTGATGCTTAACGTATTACATGTATATACATATTACATACACTTAGCATTGCAACAATTCAATGTGTCCTTTAAAATGTTTTTATTTTCCAAAGCATATTAAACAAACAAAAAGAAACCTGCTTAAATCGACTTACGAGGATTAATCCTAATCCTTACTATCTGCACAGTGTTGACATTTTTCTATCTTGCAAACTGCAAAAGCTGTTTGGCAAAACAGACTCTTCAGGTGTCTATCTTATTTTATGGTCCTTCTCCTTTCTGGTTCTGTCCGTATGGAAAGGCAGTTTCAGGCCAGAGACATCCTCTATCAGTTTGTAGCTTTCTCTGAGACCAGAGCAGCACATAAAGCAACCCTAAAATACATCAGACACACTTTAATGGGCAGAGGCTGCAGCCGGGCCTTGAAATATAGCTCTGATACCAGTCCTGTAAATGGCTGGCCCCTGTGGTATATTTCATTCTGCAGAATTAGTCCTGTTTAGCAGCTGCTGTTATATAGCAGCTGTCCTCCAAAGATCTGACTACGGTAGAGTATGGCTATTTGACTAATGATTCTCAGGACTACTTTTCTTCTTTTTTTTGTACTTTAAATTCTAACTTCATTTAGAAGTCAGTGCAAAGTAAGGTGTGGGAAATTGCAGTTGCACAATTGAGTATTTTTCACTCTCAGAATGAATTCTGCAGCATGCAAGTGTTCGCATGAATTTGCAGGCTTTAATCAATCCACGGCGATTAATCGCCAGTCAGAAAGGGTGGAATGGAGTCACTCCACACTAATCAAGTTTACCTTTGTCTGTCTCATTAATCTTGTGATTCAAGGCCTTATAGTCTGATCTTCTGCACTGCTCTAGTGGATGTGAATACAGAAAGTAACCGCAGATAAGCCACGGCACGGCATTTATTCTGCATGCCAACTATTGCATAAGCCATTTGCGAGATAAACCGGGTCAAGAAATGCCACTGATTGACCCAATCTCTTCATACTTTGATCAATTTCAGATAGCACAGTGAATTGGGTTTATTTATAAATGACATATTTCATTGTTTGTTTTACTACTTTGACTGTAAAGCTCATATTGAAAGGAAAAGTTTCAGTGAAAATAGGTTACTTCAGAGGAATTTTAGACGTGCCTGACAAACATTGATAACAGTTTTGAGAAACAACTTGATATTGACTCTAAGCCATGCTCTTTTAAGCCAATATTTGCTCGAGTGATAAAAAGAAGTTGCTGTCACTTATTCACTTTGTCAACTTGGTGAGTTCCTGAGGGCACAATCCTCCATAATTACACCCGGTGACGTTTACCCTCACTAAACGCCGCTGTCATGGTTGAGCGTTTGGGGCCGTGCTTGTCATTTTCTTCTGTGTTATGTGGAAGGTGTGTGGAGGCTTTTGCTGTTCTGCTTGTTTGCTTATGTTGTGCACTCACAAGGTTACCATGATATCTTATGAATTTGTCCAGAATTGATTTTTTTTTTCTTTTTGCATTTAGTTTAAAAATAAAGGCTGTCTCTGGGATATGGTTCAGTTCGCCTGGATGAGCTGTTCACCCTATAAGAGTCTAATAAAGTTTGGATTCAATGGGAAATATGAAATGTTTACAGGATTGGTGATGAAAAAAAAGAAAAAGAAATAAAATCTGAAGGAAACACAAATGAGTTGTTGCATAATAGAATAAGAAAAGTTAATTTATTCTTACTGAATATTCCTATATTGAATCTTTGGAAGGTTTGTGTGACAGATGCCTTTAAAGAAAACCTGGAGATGATATCAGGTATGCCTCATTACTGTTATTACCGAAGGCAATGTCCTCCTCTTCTGCAGCTGCAATGGTGAAGAGATACAAGACTTGCCCTAAAACCTCATCTTGAAACATTGCAGTTACGCCACAAGTTAATACCAGCCAGGGATATTTGTGCTTAATCCATGTCAGGGGAAAAGAAAAATAAAACCTTGCATTTCAGTGCAGCTTTATTATTCTTCAGTGTATTAATCAACTTGTATCTCCTCTTTTGCTTTTGCTGAATGCTGCTTCTGCCTCACATCCATTCAGAGGATCTTAAATATCCCCCCGTCTCAAGCGGGCATGAGCTTGATTGTGCATGGGAAATGAAGTTGGAAACTTCGAAGCTCTATTTAAAGTGTGACTCCCTGGAGCACCCCCTCCCACTCTCCCTCCTTTCCCCCTCCTTAATAACTTATGATCAGGATCCTTGGGTCCTTGTGTTTTAATTCCACCTCTCCAGTGCTTCGTACTAAAGTATTACTAATTCTGCCAAATTGTCAGACAGTTCTGTTTTCGCAACATAAAAACCTTTTTTACAGTCCTGGTGAAAAACCAAACACAATAAAAAAAGATAGTTGATGTGTCACATGAAAGGTAAATGGGGCTGTTTGTCATTTCATTTAAGAGCCAGGAGACAGTCTTAGCTAACTCGCTTCTAATAGAGACAGGGACAATTGTTTTCCTGAAGTACTCGTGAGATGAGAATTATACACAATATTATCAATATGAATGTTTTATGAAACTCGGACCCACAATATGTTTTCTCATTTGCGATTCTTTAAGCTTAACCCCAGCTTCCCTCATTACAAAACACAACAGCCTGCAAGGAAAGCGAGAGAAACTAAATATTTTTGATAATTAATGAATCATATTAAAAAGAAACTAACTGCATGAAAAAAAATCATAAAGAATAAACAGCAGCTGTTCTCAGATGTGTAGCATTTGCAGCCACACCCCCCTCTCCCCCTTTTTTTTTTTAGTTCTCACATGATTCGATTCTACTTGGAAATCAATACAGGTATTGATGGGCGTCAGATAAAAACCATTATGGCAACCAGCTCTAATTCTTCAGCTGAATTGATTTCATTTTAGATGATGCATGTACATCCATTGGAGCACGCAGCTCTGTGAGTGTGTTTTACCTTGACTTCATGCGAGAGAGACGTTATTCATCACCAGGAGAATGTCCCCTTCTTCACACCCCAATAAAAAGCAGAGTAATGAAGCTTCTCTGGCTGCTGTCAACCCAACACTGCTTTATAAAGGATGACACAATTATATTTTACCAGCTCACCAAAAACGCTGACAAGCCCCGGCTCAATAAAATGCAATTCTGTACCTACAGAAGCATGCTGGTTCTTTTTCTGTGGAGTCATAGCTCATGAACTGCAGCCTTGAGATGCTCATCAAATAACGTGTTCTTCATAATTAAGCTGAAAAAGGTGTGTTGAAATTTAGTTTACATTGTGATGTATAGCCTAACTTTTTATTCCAGGGGGTTTCAGTCAGCAGGTTGCAACTAACTTTTTTTTCCTTGCTGGGAAATGACTTCTCAAGTCTGCAAGACACATTTGAACTCCTTATTTTTTCCTCTGTGGGATGCATAAACAGACATAATATTTGCCTCAGAGCAAACAGAAGCTAATGCTGCATTACCATCAGTCAGTCAATGCAGAAAAATATTTGTTTAAAGCATGATGGATGATGTGTTGTCAACATTAAAAGACGGTCGCTTCCAAGACCTGAAATCTTGAATTTTTAGAGACAGACGGCATGACGCTCCAGACAGCCAACTGCTGACACCCTGCTGCTTGACGCTTACCAGAGGCAGCAGGATGTGGCTGCTTCTGCGGACTGCATCCTTTTTTTCTTTTCCTTAGAGAAAGAGAGACACATCTGGCCTTGGATAATCTCTCCTTAGTTTTCTATGCTGTAATGCATGCAAAGCTCTGCTCCATGTAATTCCCCAACTGCTCTTTTCTTTCTTTTCCTTTTTACGATATATTTTTTCCTTGACAAGGGTGACAAAAAAGACAGCAGTGTGAAATATATTGAATATTTTTTGATCAGCTATTCCTGCAGCCAGTGTCAGTGGTTTGTTCGAATACAGGTCATTTATACCTATAGTAAAAATGCAAAGCAATGTGAAGACATCTTTTATTAATATTTTCCTCAAATTGCTGAGATAAATGGAAAAAAAATACAATTTTAGGAGTCAGTTCTAAAGTGAAGGCAGCTACAAAATCACAAGCAATTCTATTGTTATTCCTTGACATGCTTATCAGCATGCTTTTCCTATAGTCATATGTTACAATGCTTTGTAACAGGAAATCTGGGGAAACTAGAGGGGAACAAAAACTGAAGATTGAATATAATGCAATGTTAATGATAATGAAATCTATTTCGCTGGAAGCCTCGAGCATTCAGAATATAATATTTACTTGCAGTACTGCACTTGTTTATTTATTAACACAGGAATTGTCTGCTTCACTTGCTATCACTAAGGCTTGACAGCTGCAGAGTCCAGGTGATGCATGAGCCAATATGTGGACTAGAGAGGGTTCAACGTCGCACATCAATATGAAAATCAGTTTCTGGCAGAAATAGCCCAGGGCAGTACATCCAGCGCCAAAAAGTGACTAATCTTAGGGTCATAAACCCTGCACAAGACGCCCAGGGTCTTTTTTAGAGAGACAGAATTCAGAAATGCCATCATTTTCCATTCCACAAGCCAAGGACCTCGCTCCTTGCATTAGCAGATTTCTTTTAATAGTGTGTGAAATAGCAGGTTTGCCAGTACTAAGCAAGAGCAAATAAAAGAGGGAAAGAGGGGGATAGTGAAAGGTGACCTTACTCTCTGGAGCGCCAGATTAAAAACTTCAAATGCTCAGCCAGTGGCTCTTCTAAAGACGCAAAAGACCACAGGCACAATGTTACAGTGGATGGAGGTGGCTGCCAAATATCGTCTTCTTACAGAAACGGATTATGAATTTCACAAGGCATTGGTGGTCCCATTGGTGGGAATATTAGTTCACATATTGTTCTCCAGATCTGCATATATTTCGGTTTATTTATTTATTTTTTTCCTGACTTTCAAAACTTCCACATTCTGGTCAGGTTCTGGATTAGACCACTGTTTTTAAAAAAGCAAATAATTTCAGCAGATAATTTGCATTGTCTTTTTTTTTTACTTACATAAAGAAACAATAAAATTAAGTAATTGGTGTGGCTAGTATAATAAAAAGGCCGAGTTTTAATGGAGCTCTGATATAAGGATTATCAGGGATTACATGAAACAGTTGTAGCACACAGAAATGGAAAAGCATGTTTAACTTTTGCTATTGCATTTTGACACTTCATACATGTGACTGTCTCACAGTGCTTATTAGCATTAAATCTGGCTTTAATTTAACTGCTAAAACTTTAACCCATTTGCATAGACTTTATTAATAAGAAAAAAGCCACAATTATAAGTGTTGAGTCTCCAGAAAGAATTTTTCAGGTACAAGTTGTAACAACATATTTTTAACACACTGCCGCTCTTTGAATGAATGACATTATGAAATGTAGGTGATAAGGCAGAACTTCTCCCTCCAATGGCCTGATAATAACTCAGCTCACTTAATTACTCAGTTTCCCAGAAAAAAAAGAAAAAGCAAAATGATTTTACTCATGAGGAGAGAGAAACAAAGGCTCTCCAAATCCTTGAATGGATTTCTATCTCAAAGCTCATGGTGGAGACATTCTGAACTGCATCATTGGCGGCTGCTTTAATTACTGTTCAATGACTTTACTCCGAGTCCTTGACCCAGTTTAGATTCCTTATCAAGAACAGCCGCACTGAGAAAAGATTACTTTTTAAACTTTGTGAAGAGGCTAGGGCAGACAGAAAACAAGCTAATGCTGCTGCACAAATACATGGGGAGGGACACAGCCTAGAGCACTTTGGAAAGCAATAGCCCATTCCAAGATGTGGCATTGGGCTGGCATCCACACAGCTCTTAAATTCCTTTTCTCAAGCCAGATGGCTATGGAATTACACATTTTTTAATCTAAAGCACGAACGTCTGTAGGCTTGGGGAAATCTTCTTGGGATAGCCACTTTGGATTTATTTGCAGAGGAGACAGTGTCTTGCCCTGGGGGCAACATTTGACGGGTAATAAGACGTTTGACACTGAATGTCCTGTGTGCACCAGGTTAGACTTTGAGTTATGTCTCAAACTTTTGCAGCACAATATAATTGGAGTCTGGTGATTTGGAAAAAAAATGGCCCCTAAAAGCTGTACAAATTTAAAATTCCATGTTTTTAAAGCAGTTTCTGTTTTCCAAAGCTACTATAAATCTTGAGCATCACCTGTTTAGTTCCAGCCTAACATTTATTCATTTCTGTGACAAGTGTAAATCAGTATGTGTGTTGGCAAACACCAGATGCCACGACAGCACAACAACATCCTGCGGGATTATTTCTCATATAAGACATACAATCTCAGCAAGGATCAGGCCTTATTAGAAAGTAAAAGAAATACAATTCTTGCCATTGACAATGTTTGAGAGCATTAGACTGGATTAGAAAATAATCTAATCCGAGTAGCCATGTTTACATGTGCAAAATGTCTTATGTGTGCCATTTAAATCAGACCTGTAGCCCACTGTTTACATGGGCCCTGAAAGAGTTATTCTGAAAAACGTATTTAAATTAGGCCAAAACATTTTAGCTTAGTCATTTTTCTTTCTGTCCCCTTAATAAACTCTACGAGAAGCTCAAGCAATGTTTTTGTATTAAATAATGTTGTGCTCTGTCCTACCATGCCTTTCATACTGGCCATATGTAAAGTTTAGGACTGCATTATGTTCATAATACAGCTGTTGTAACAGGTATCTGCTGGGAGAATTATTTGTTACTAAATATCAGAATATGTGCTTTCATTCACGCCAACCAACAATTTGTTTAACCCATCCATCTTTGTCTAAATTAAATTAGATCCAAATGAGTGTGTCAGAGCTTTTCATCAGAATTGTTGCATTGTTGCAAGTTGGACATCCAAAAGACACAATAACTTTGTGGTGGAACATCTACATAATGTAGCTGGAAGCCAAATTTCTCTTCCAAAAAATATAAATAAGGCTGAAACTGCTCTTTGTCTAAAGGTTTACTTAAAGTCTTTAACATGTATCAAACAGATGGCAAATAGAAGGCACCAGCAACAACAGAGATTAACCACAGAGAATAGAAGTGATATTATTAAACATTAAGCGTTCATGTACAGATCTGTAAATTCACCATTTCACATGGTGCTAATTTGCTTTCAGCAAACAGCCAAATGTTTTGATTCATACCTAAAAAATAACATACTGACAGAGCTTATACTGTCACCTATTGTGTCAAAGTTAGATATACTGTACCTCAGTCAATAAACCCCTGGTCTGCAGTGATGTAAAAGGGAGTGGTCTAAGTAAGAGAATTTTAAAGTTACAACTACTTGACTTATTTGTGTATGTAAACATTCTTATTGACTTCTTATTCCATCATGGCCTGGAAGTATAGCTTAGAGTCTCTGGTTGTTGAAGGAACTTGATGTTTGCACACAGTTTATAGACATCTTAGTCATTATGCTGTATATTGTATGTTACATATTTATAATGATGCTGAGTTTCAACATATTAAAAAATTGTGTTTCGGGATCTTGGTGGATATACTTAAACATAACTAGAAGTTGTATTTTCTGCCTTGCTGATGGATGAGAGTTACATTGGATGAGAGTTTTTTTCATAATCTATATTGGACTGAACAAATGTTATTGTCAAACTATCGCGTAAATGTCATCTAGGGTGAGAATAGATTTTTTTCCCCTTTGGTTTAACACACGAGACAAAAAGTGTTTTTTTTTCAGAGTTTAATATCAGAGATAATCTGGATTTTTTTTATCCATCAGCTATAAAAACTGGATCAATACTATATTTTCACGCAAAACCAAGATGACATTTTGCAGTTGATATGTTCTAGTAAATAAGCCTCTGACCTGCAGGCTGTGACACAGCCTATAGCTGCAATGATTTTCTAGAAGATCTTTCTTATTTTTCCCAGGAATATAATTCCAGTAGGTAGACATCAGCTTTTCCACACCAACATCAAGCACTGCACTTAAAGGTTAATTAGAAAAAGTATGTGTTGAGCTGAAAACAAATCGTACTATGAAGTCCCCCTGCTGGCAGACGAGTTAATCTATGGCAGGTCTCCTCGCCAGTCCACCTGCGATCTGTCTCCGTCACTAGACTGACAGTCCCTGCGGGCTGCTCAGAGGATACGCTCCATCGCATCACTGTGACTAGCCTGCTAATGAATACAGAAGAGCCTAGGACATCCATACACCCACAAAACGTCTGGGAAGACTCCTCTGGCAGTTCCAATCATTCTTTGGCCGGATGTTGACTCAAATGAAGCGGAACAAGGCTGCTAGACTGGTGCAGAGGGTAATGCCACTCAGCCAGGACAGTGATTGCTCTGATGTTTGAGATTCATTCAATGAACCTCAATAGATCTCTGAGGGTGAGGGAAGGAGTTGCTGTTTGTGGGAATTCTGATGTTAAGGTTTTAGATGTTAGAAGATTAAACAGTACAAGTAGGAATGTAAAAAACAAAAACAGTTTTGAATACATGCAGCTTGTCTTGTGCTTTAGGGTTCATCCAATACGAGCATGTACAGGATCTCACAAAGCAATATATGTTTGTTAAAAAGAGCAAGAGGGAGTTTCCTGGTCCATTTGGCTTGGGAAAAGTTATTGATATTTAATACATACATACATAT
>JBAMHV010000013.1:18451911-18464881 GCA_037177535.1 Pseudomugil gertrudae
TATATATAGAGAGAGAGAGAGAGAGAGAGAGAGAGAGAGAGAGATTATGTACAGTTAGGAAAACCGGGTGTAATCGTTCCCCAGCCCTTATGCATGCCGTCAGGCAATGGTGAAAATGAAAATAAATGAAAAAAGTCTTTTAACAGAAAGAAAAACCTCAAGCAGAAAACAGAATTGGTAATGGGAATGGAGTGTACATGATAGAGGTTTCAACAGGCATCATAATTTAAGCAAGGGATTCCTGCTAAGGGAGGTGTTTGTTGCTCCAAAGGGCATACCCATAGCAACATAAGCCAATGGCAGCCAAGATAACGTGTCACCTTAACCAGCCCCAAGCTTTATTAAAAAGAAGTTTTAGGTTTGATTTTAAAGAAAAAGATGGTGCATCATTTCTGTTCCCGAACTGGAAGCTGGTTTCATAAGGAATGGGCCTTATTAATGACTATTCTGCTTCCCATTATATTTTTTTTTATCTAGAAACCACAACTGCTATAATTAATTACAACATCCCCTGTATGTACAACATGTATTTTTTTATACTTAGACAGTAAGTCCTCCTGAAAGCTGTTTCCAAAGCTGCCTCAGCCTTCCCCACTTTTAGCATCACATACACTGAACAGCTGTTTGTGTGATTGCAGTCACTGTCCCCAGAAGACTATAATCATTGTCCTATGAGTGATAACAATCACTTCATTTAGTTCTACATTGCCTATGATAGAGCTCATTCACTTTGCGCCTCATACAACAGTATTTTATGAGAAGCACAGGCATGTCTTGGAAGTGACAGCGTGGTGGTGTGAAATCTTGTCCCCTTTCATCAAAAGAGTTATGATCAGTCAAGTTGGGCTCATAACAAATAGCAGGCTTTGCACTTTTATCAGCAATGCCGTGACCCTCAACACTGTGACCTCATCATTAATAAAGGAAGGCCAGATGATAGATCAAAGCATGGTTCAATGGAGCATCCCTGGGCCAGAGCTGGCCTTGAATCGTTCATCACGCCATTCCTGTGGGGACTTTACGAGGGTCCGGGGAGAAAGGACGATCTCTTGGCTGTCACATTTGTTTTACTGCTTCTGATAATGGCTCCCTTTAAAAGATGATACACACAGGAATTTCTCATTAACACATAGCTGTGATTTTAGCTGTGACGTCATCTGCTTCCACTGATAACACAAGTCAGCCACAGAGTGGGTTACTGGATCCCCAGTACCCTCTTGTTCCTTTCTCATACCTTTGTGATGTGTAGTAGTTTTGCATTGTCTTCTTCAAAATGAAGTTAATGTTCTGAAGGGAGAATAAATATGCTACTCTCTGTAATCCTTGTCATTAATGCTGCCATCATAAAGGTGTAAATGAGCTTTGTCCAAGGCAGTGATATAAATCCATACCATCACACAGGCTTATATGATTTCATTGATAACAACATGAATTGTCCTTTTCATTTGGGGTCTAGCTTGCCCTTTTAACCATGAATTCCATCAGTATGGCTGGAACAATTTCACATTTTGCAGTTCAAAGTGAAATATGCTGATTCCCGTCCAATTGTTTTTATATAAAATGTTTTTATAGCTAATTGATTTTCACATGCATTCATTGACTAACTAATCTTCTGCCTATCTTTTGGCCTATTCATTCTGTTTTGCCCCATAAAGCCTCCAATAAAAATAAACTTTTGGAAGGATGTAGCTCTAAACCTCTATCAAATCAAGGACAGAATGGCAACATTAGTATTCTGAGGTCTCTGATGAATGAAGCAGAACAATATTAGGCAGGTTTTAGTACAGACAGTTCAGTAGAATGGGCACAATGGCCTTCTTGGTACAGTTTACTGCCATCTGTTTGGGGTTCCCCAATTGGGGGAAGTCAGGTTTAAAAAAGTTACACTTGTTTCAAGTTTGAAACGCAAAATAGGTGTAGATTAGCTCATAAAAGGAAGACTGCATGGATAGAATACATTTCTGGGGTACAAAGTGTGTAAAAAAAGTAAATGTTAAAATCTGTGTGTTTTTCATACTTACTATAAATCCCCTTTTTTTAATGATTATGGTTAGAAAAGAAGTTTGGAAAAGTAAAATCAAAGAAAAGGATAAATGCGGATAGATAAATAATGTTCTATTCAACACAGTGGGGTTTGGTAGATTTGGCAGGATTGCTTCCTGTTATGTTTACAACAATATAAGCAAAACCATAACTCATACTATTTTCAGTACCACCTAATTGAAGATGAGATACAACAGAAATATGATATTGATTTAAAGTTCAAAGGATTGCACAATCAGCATAAAGATACAATGACTGCCTCAAAGACATACAGGTCTTACATCTCGCTATGTATATACGAAGGTCATTCTCACTTGCAGTTTGTCACATATCACTTGGTAAACAGCCTATTATATAATTATTGATTCATTGAATAGGTTTTCAATCTGCAAGCCTTCAAGGGCAGGTTTGTAAGGGTCCCTGAACTGGTAGCATAACATATATATTGTCATATTCCGAGGAAAATGTATTTTCACAAGTCACCATGATATTTTTCTCATTTTTATAAAATCATTTGAATAATTCATTAAAGTAAATGTAAAAACAGAAACAATAAAGTGAAAATCACACTTTTTAAGGTGAATTTTTAATGCAAGTCCTTTTCTCAGGAAGTGGGTGTCTATTTTCATCCCCTCCAGCCACCGATGCGATTAATCAGCATGCTTTACCGTGGTCACTTAGTATGAGCAACCCATGCGTCACTTATTCCCACAGAAAGATAATAATGTGCAGCAGTTCACTGTGAATCAGAAAGCAGAGATAATGCAACATTCATAAACATCAGTTGCTAATATTATCTTGCTGTATCCGTATGGTGTGTTATTCATATTCAGCTCCATATTAAACTACAAATTAAAAGAGGATACCCCCCCTCTCTCTCTCTCTCCCACAATATGCAAACATTAACCATTATATTACTATCAAATAATGAAAATGTTCAAGTGCTACCAGAAGAGCTTTGGATTGAACTTGCTTCCTACAGATTCCATCTTATCAGATCGGTATCTGAGAAGTTTGGAGGTCAAGTGAACGTAACACTTTAGACTCTGCCATGTTATTTAAGACCTTTATAAGCAAATCTTACATGGGGGAGGTTTTTGAGGCAGACTGTAGCCATATAGAGGGTCTAAATCTTTAACCTAAATCTTCTCATTTGTACATATTGTTGCATTGTATGTTGAACCTTTGCATATTTACATGTTTTACCATACAGCACATGGTGGCAATCACAGAAATATCTAAGGTATGGGCTGCTCTTGGCTGTGTTAAAGGCCCTTTAGCTGCGCTTTCTGCCCAAAGTAAAATGAACGAACATCTGCTTTAAAAACTGCTAATGAAGACTGTCATTTCTGTACTTCTTCTTATTTGTCATTTTTGTCATTTTCTCCTTTATTAGGAAATCAGTTGTTGTGAGCCCCTCATGGCACCAACATCCTCAAGCTTAATTCCAAACCATTAGCATTCAGTTCACGCATAGCGTCATAGCCAGATACCTCAGTGTTAGTAAAAAACAAGCCTGATAAGTAAATAGAAAAAGTTGTAGTAGAATGAAAGAGTCAAAAGTAATATTCAAATTAATGTCAGGATAAAGGGTCTATGTCATTTTATTCAAAAGTAATGTAAATTGACGGCTGTATTATTGTTACAAAATTAAATGAAAATTAACTGTGATTGCATCGGCTGTGTGTTTTCATTTAATATTGACCTGTTTTTTTCTCTTTTTATTTTTTAGGAAACAGCATCACTGAGGTTTGAACTGAACCGTGTTTAGGGCAAAAGGAAATAAGTAAATCTTGTCAGACAGACAGAGTAAAACATGTTTTTATCTTTGATTTTGTTAGTAACTCCTTTATTGATGCAAAAAGGAAACTTAAGGTCAGCTGAAGCAGCAGCGGCTTCTCTGAAAGTCTTTCATTTTAGCTTAGATTATCCAAGGAGGCTTTTGATGCACATATTATTACCCATTTGATAATGGCAAGATAAAACCTATCAGACATTTACATCTATTTGTATTTGTTGTGCTCCATGTCAGCAACTGATGTTTCTAACAACTACTGCTTTTATAGTCTGTTTTTACAGCTTCATGCTCCAGAAATGACCAATAAGCCTTCTCTTATGATCTGTGTTTTTACATCAACTGCAAGTAGCTATTGCACATGCCATTTTAGGCTCTTGCACACTGATGGTCATGTGAACCTACAAAGCAAATAATTTTATCTGATTAGACGCATGCTTGCTTGACTGACTTTCCTCAGATTCATTTGTTGGCTTTACTGCATTTGTTTGGGTGGGACAGTACCTCATGAAGCCCAGTGATCTACTCAGCCATATCTGAAAACATCTGTGTGTTTGAAGTATTTAAAGATAGGTTTTCATGTTAAATAATGATTGTTGACAGCAAACCTTTAATCTTGTATCACAAGTCTTTGACTTTATTAATGTTGGTAATATCATGATTAGGTGAAATGGTTTGTTGCAACTTGACAAAGAGGCTTTGAATCATGAAGTGATAAAAAGATTTGCATCTCATTGACTACATGAGATATCTATGAGTACTTATTTACCACAGTTCAAATGTGCTATTATTTCTCTTTAAATTTCATTAGCACTGTTAAAGTGAAGCTTGACTTGACAGTGGCTATGTCTCATGTGTTCTATTATGATTTTATATTTTGTGGAATAGTACAAGAGAAAATTGGCCAGTGTTTATAAGGTTTACAGAGAAAGTTCTGGGCAAATATTATTTTAAACTGTATATTTGGATCCCTTTCTGTTACTTATACAATGGCCAATGAGGGTTCTAAAGCTAACTAGCATGCATTATTTTCTTTTACATTCACACATAGTTCAGTAATGTAAATGAATGAATAAATGAATTAGTTTATTTTGTTACACAACAACTTTGAACTGCAATCAATACAATACAAACATTAAATCGACTGGTCTATGTAACAGAAAGGGTTTACTGTACATACTTAAATACAGACATTTAACATTTGTCAATAAATCAAGAATAAATCACAATCCAAAAACAATAATTACATAAGTTAACTTTTTGTACTATAAAACTAAATCATTTTATTTTTATAAAGTCTCTTAAAACTAATGAAAGTATTGCATAATTTTATGTTGTCAGGACAGCTGTTCCAGATGTTTCCTTTAACGAAGATGCAGTGATGTCTTACAGAAGTGCGAGCTTTTGGTTTTTTAAATAGTTAAGTTCCCTCTAAGCTGTAACATGTTTCTTTAATATTAAACAGGCTAATGACATGTTGGGGAAGAAGGTTGTTCTTTGCTTTGTACATGGTTTGTATTGTAATATAATCAACTAAATCCTTGAATTTCAAAATATTCCGACAGAAACTAGTGGGTTAGTATGATCAAGGTAAGATTTGTTACTGATAATTCTAATCACTTTCTTTTGCAATAAAAATATGTAGTTAGTTCTTATTTCTTTTTCTTTTCCTCATAGCCACAGTGATTTGGGTAGGCTGTCAATAAATGGATTTCTGATACACAGAACGTATGTGCTGACAATATCCACTGATAAAAACACAACTCTTAAAATATTTCTACATAATTTTGCTTTAATTTATTGCAAAAAAATTAGACATTTTCTCATTTTTCCTTAACTTTTTTCATCTTTACGTCATTGGCAATAATTTTTTCTTCAAGTTTTGCCATCAGTCAATATGCTATTTATTTATTGGGAACAGTTTTTCCACAAAAAATATATATATTTTTTTTTTTAAAAATCCAACCAAAGTAATTTGATTAATAATGATTTAGTTGCTGATCAACAGGCTCCGAACTTTAATAGAATTACAGGCTACTGTCAAAATTCCGAAAAATATACTATACTATATACTAAAAATACTATAATATATACACTAATATAGAGATCAAGCATTTCTTATCCCAGATACCACTCTTGCAATTGTGATTAGTTATGGTCCCTTTTTCACCAACTCACCAACAAACCCATATGTGGTGGGTTTGTTGGTGCTTGTAATACTGCATGGATGGGTCAAAAAAACATGATTAAAAGTCCTCATCACATTTAAAAAAGCTGTGTATGAAATGGATCTGAGTCTGCAGAAGAAGAACAAAGAAAAGTATGCCAAACATATTTTGCACATAAGTGGCTTCAATATTGCTTCGAATTTCCTTGGAGCTACTGGGCATTTGATGCAATCCTGTGGAATAGAAGACATCGTGACTGAAGCTGATGTCTGTCTCCATGGAACAGCAAACAAAAATGTCACTGGAAACAACCATGATGCAATGCTGCATGCCCACACTATGGTGTGAATACATTGTGTTTTTTTTTTTTTGTTTATGTTGTTTTTTTTTTCTATTTAGTGGGGAGGGGTTAGTGCTTTAATCAATAACAATGTGTGTCTAGAGGTAATACTACTGAACAGGAAACAGGTTTAGCTCTGTGGCTTAATTGTCTATGAAGCTATTCGTTTTATAATATAAAGCCACATGGCTAGGTTTATGAAATGAAATTATTTATGTTGGAAAGTGCATACATACAGTACATGACCATAATGTTAGAAAGTTTCAGAAATATTGGATGAATAGAAATGTCCCCAAAGTTAAGAGTTAATAATGAGACTGCTCACATGCCACTATATCAATAAATACACATAATGGCTCACCTGCAGTACACAGTGAGACAGAGGTGAAGTAGAACATATAAGATGGGCTAATTTGTTTCTAAAAAAGTTCAATTAGAAAAAAATATATATTATTTGGACTCACTAGATGGGCCCTGTGATGGACTGGCGGCCTGTCCAGAGTGTACCCCGCCTCTCGCCCATTGACAGCTGGGATTTGATCCAGCCCCCTCGTGACCCTGTTCAGGGAAAAAGCGGTACAAAATGGATGGATGGACTCACTAGATATTCAGAAAAGGTTTAACTTTCATCCTAAAACTGATATATAAACACACTGGCCACAGTACACTTGCAAATGCTTTTAAGAAGAAGAGTTCATCAGCCAATCACATCACAGTAACTCAATAAATATACAAATATAGACATGGTCAAGGCTTAAGTTCAAATTGATAATATAATGGAAGAAGAAATAAGATCGAAGTGACTTTGAATGTGACTCGATTGTTTGGTATCCAACTGGCTGATCTACTGATCTACTGGGATTTTCACACACAATTCTCAGTTTTGCAAAGAATGATCTTGAAAAGAGCAAAGATTCACAAGTGGCAGTTATCTGGATGAAAAGACATTGATCTCTGAGGAAAAGAAGAAACCTGGTTGAAGATGATACTAACAGTAACGCAAATAACTTGCTATGAACAAGGTCTGCTGAATATCATATTTGAATACACAATGCATCAAACCTTAAAGAAAAAGGGCCACCCCTAATTGTTAAGAAGTTGAAGGAGGTACAATTCACTCAAACTCACCTAAATTAGACAACAGAAGATTAGAAAAATGCTGCCTGGTCTGATTGGTCAAGCCTGATCTCAGTATTAGATCTATCATGCAAATGGTAGGGTCAGAATTTGGTATCAGTGACATAAAGGTTTGGATCAGTTATGCTTTATGTCGATGGTTCAGGTTGATGGTTGTGGTAAAATAGTATGGGGCCATTTTCTTGACACACATTAGACTTGGTGCTCTTTAGTATCAACTGAAATGATTAAATTTGCAAACCCTACTGGAGTACTGTTGCTGACCATGTCTATATCCTTGGTTTCCAATGGCTTCAGCAGTCATCACATTTCAGTCAAGCAGAGCACCTTTGGGATCTGTTAGAACTTTAAAATGGATCAAAATCTCTTGAGGGATTTTACCAACAACTTGCTCAATCTATGTCAAAAAAATTTAAAATAAGTCAAACCACAGTGTAACCTGGTATGGTAAGGTGTGCCCTGCACAATGACTGGACATCTATCTACAGCTTTTGTACCTGTAATATTTAATTAAAAGAACAGCATGCAAACCTTGAGTAAAAGTGTAAGATTATCAAATTGAATAATCTTTGAATCACTTCACATTTTTGGCTTTTTATCTTTTAGTGAGCATGCAGTGGCAGCAAGCTCTGGACTCCTAATTAAACCCTTAATCATCTTTAGTGTCATTTGTTCCTGTAAAAACATGCACGGATCTTAAAATGTATAGACAATACATTACACGAGATAAAACTACTTTGCAGTTACCAAACTGCTTGTTTCTCAAAAAGTAATCACATATGCTGCAAAAGTAATGAAATGCCCATGATAAAAAAAATCATAGAAGTCATCTACCACATCTTCACATTGGACATGTTTTGTTAAAGTCCAGTCAGCCATGTCCTTCAGGTAGCTTTACTCCAACAATAATGGGGACAGTTTCTTTCAGCTTGGAGAGACATAGCTTAACTCCTACAGGTAGCAGCTGACATGACTATTAGTCTTTCTTCTGGTACTTGCAGGTGTCAGACTCGCCAGTGCTCACTTGTCAGTGCTGCTCTGTGTGCTGTCTGAGGTGATTCATCTTCTTGCCAGCATCATTAACTTCCTTGTGAATGGACTGGCAGGAGGAGACTCAAAGCAGGGCTCCAAAGAGTTTGTGTGCCTTGTCAGAAGCTACTTTTCCTCCTCTGTAATCAGATAGAAACTTCTCCATCTTCTATGTACTTTTTTTTCCCTCTTTGCTTTTAATTATTTTCACTTCTATTTTTGTCTCTTCTATTTCAGAATGGAACGGGCCTCACTTATAAAACTGGAAAATAACATTTTTACATGTTTGTATAACAAAAATCGTGAATCAATCCATCAAATCTTGACACCTTTTAATAATGGAGCAAATGTTGCATTTATGATAAGTTCAAATACATAATACATATTTGGTCATATCATTAATGCAGGCACATTTATCATCAGTAAAAGCAAACAAATGGACAATGGCACGAAAACACCCTCGGCACTGTTCTATTTATTTATTTCCCCATTAAACTAATGAGTTTCTGTTGTTTACCATTAATTGCTTCATTTCAGTTGTGGTGCAGATATTTATTTCTGCAGCAGCATATATTTGGCGAATGTTCACCTTATTTAGGTTCCAATATGAAACTACTTAATTAGTGATTGAAACATAAAGACCTGTCAAATTAACCCTTGTTCCGCTACATTACACTTCTGCATTAAAACAAAATGAAGTTTTACACGGTTGGCACTAGATGTCAGAATATAGGTCACATTTAGAAAACCCTGATATGCCAGGCCTAGATGGCGCTCAAAAAAGGCCACAGTGTTTAAAGATGTCATCCTGTGCTCCTGCAAATGGGTGTAATGGCCTGCAGAAACAATGATGCATTTCAAAGCATATCTCCTGTCTTATTAAATGTTGCAGAACACTCAGCTGTTTATGAGAATTACTGGACCTGAATTGAGTTAATAAAAGAAGATTCAAAGGCCTCTGTATGTTAAAGGTTACAAATGGTGACATGTATTGTCATATTGTCATTGAACAGATTAGCTTCTTCTTAAAACTCTCTGTCAAGCTTTGTCATTTTTTTTAGATTTCTGAGATTGTTTTCCTTTGGAAGAAGATAGGAGGAAGCTCACCCCTGTGACCTCTTCTCCGAAGCAGGCCTCTTTTTCAGCTGCTTGTTAACAAGTTATTTTCCAATTTGGCAGCCTTTTGAGAGCTCATGAAAAGTGGCTGAGGGTCTCTACTGGGATGTTATTAAACTGGAGTATGGACTCTTAAGGGCCACAATACACTGTCCTTCCACCTCCAAGTGTTTTATTATAAAACCACACAGCTAAGAATTCAGTTTAGGTCTCATCTCCTCAGGCTTTTAGAAGATGGTCTCTCACAGTTTTAAGAATCCTGGCTGACAGGAGATTTGGGTCTGACATCTAAAAATACATTTCTCCCAGATTTCCATTACATTTTCATGATCACTGTCTACATTTTTATTTGTCTTATTTGTATTTAACATCACATTAACATACAGTGAGGTTAGTGAAGTTCAGTGCATAATTGAATCTGTCCTGCTTTAACTGCATATGATGTAACACCACACGCGAATGTCTGCTGTGGAGGATGATGGCGACATTGATCCCTAAGCACTCAAAATAGAGCTCTGTGTTCAGTAATGCCACTCACAGAGAATGCACACCTATTGGTTTAGGATCACTGTTTGTTTTCTATATGTTGCAGACAACTGAGCCAGCGAACCCCCTTCTTGGATTTACACTGTTTGTTAATAGAGTTATTGAAAGGGAGCAAGAGGAGGGAGAGAAGGGGGGAGTACTAGGAAAAACACCAAATGCAGGGGGAGTTTCATCTCTTGTGTCTCCACTTGATTAGTTTAACAGCTCCTTTGATCTTTTGCTATGATTGAAGTGTTTAAGTGGAACATGGGGGGCAAAGGCAGAGCCAGAGAGCAGGCGCCAAGTAATGCGCCACCAAATGCCTATGAGGCACAACATCTTAATGTCAGAGGGAAATTAAAACACTTTTCCATTACCAAGGCCCTTGAATCTTAATTCATTTGTCCACACACAATACAAAGTAGGTGACAGGGTCAGTAAATACTCAGCGAATACAGCATGAGTGTTGACCTTTGAGAACAGGTAGAAAAGAGAATAATTTCAATATATATATTTATATGAGAAGGAGTTTATGGAGTGAATTAAACCTCCTGCACTGAAGGGCAGGTTCCTTTCTGATTAAAGCTAAAAATACAAATGCCAGAGAGGAGTAAGTTAAAAATTTCAACCTCAGTTTTTGAAAAAAAAAACTGTTGTCAGGAAACAGCTTGCATCCTCACCAAACTGGGGCTCTGACAGGTAGTCAGTGGAATGACTTATGATTTGATTTATCTGAAAAAAAAATTCTGAGTTATGAAATGAAAGATACTAAACCTTAGCATAAAAATATGTATCACAAGTAGATAAAGTATTGTACAACAATGAAGTGCATATGCATGTTTTTTTGTTTTGGGGGCACAGAGAGATTTTGTGTCTGTTACCATGTCTGAGTAAATGTAGGAAACAGAAGAAAACAGACATTTCTAACCCTGCCTTTTGTTTTTTTCTTATTTTACAAAGTATATGGAGTGCACACAATTACTACTGTTCACCTTTAGTAAAAAAATTATTTTGAAAGATTATTGTTTTCATAGGACTTTTTTTTCTAAAGCTTTAAACTTTTTTTATAGTAGGTGATTATACCTGGATTTATTTATTTTTCAGCCTTAATATGTTTCAAGAGTTTATTTCAAATACGCAATTAGAAAATAAATATATATTAATTGGTAGACATACAACTAACAAATAAACAAGAACTAAACATTATAATTTCATATACGGAAAGGAGTGTGGGGGGGGGGCAAGCTTACATTATCCTTTTATATTATAACATGAACAACCTGTAATAATCAGACACATTCTCATTTACATATTTAGCAGAGATAATTTCTTTATGTGTTTTTTTTAACTGGTTTATGTTTAGACAATCCCTCAGTGCCCCCCTCAGACTATTCCACAATTTAACTCCATAAACTGAAATACAAAAAGTTTTCCTTGTCGTGCATACCTGAAGTGCTCTAAAGTTAGATTTACCTCTTAAGTTACAACCCCCTTCACGTCCCATGAATACGTTTTGAATATATTCTGGAAGAAGATTGTTTCTTGCTTTAAATAAAATTTGTGCTGATCAAATAAGTGCTGATCAGTCATTAATACCTAAAATAAATAAATACATGTGTTGCTAATAGACATAATGCTACTCTTATTTGAATTTTGCTGACTTAAAGGAGATAATTTCTAATTTGTATTATTTTAAAAGTTCCTCAGCCTAGTTTATCTGATGATAACACATTTATTCTTAAGTATCCCAGAGCTATTTTAATGTTGTTAATGTTTTCTGCCATGATAATAGTGGATCAAACAACTGTATGCAAAACTGTATGAAACCTGTATGCAGCTGACGAGCATCATGACATGTTATGCCGCTTTGAAGAAACTCCAAACAACTTGTTTATTACTCATTATCACAGGCAGAACTACACAAACAAAGCTGGATGAAGCTTTCTGTAGAGTATGAGGTGATGAGAATAATAGAGAAATATTAGAACACTGAATAAATGAGAGCACCTTAAATTTGTGAATGTTTTAAGTAGTTATCATTCATATTACTTGAAAAGATGCAAGAAAAGTGTTTTAGATGTGTGCTTGACAGCTGTAATACTGTCCAAGACAACAGGTTTTCCGTGACTGGCGGAGCATGAACTTCCAATAAATCCAATAAAGAGCTTGACAGAGCTGCTAATGATACTCTGATGTAGCGCTCAGGATGCACTGCTGCTCAGTAGGAAAAAACTGCAGTCTTGACAGTGTGTTCACAGCTTTCATATTTTTAGGAGCCATACGAAGTATGGGAGAACCCTATTGTTACTGGAATGTTTTTTTATTATTCTTCTAAGCACAAAAGGGGCATTTTTCACCCCCTAGACCCCCATGAAAAGTTTTGATACTTTGCCTACCCCCCAGACGAATCTGAAAATTTCAGAATTTTGCGTTTTCATAAAACTGTGCGATAGCGCCACCTATTTTAAAGGCCCCAGTACTACATGTCACCAATCTTTATGAAAATCAGTACACATATTCTACATGATAGGGTGAACAATAAAGCCTCTTGGAGCTATGGTCTAAACCAAACAGGAAGTAACACAGGGAAAATTCAGGGTGACCTCCCAAACTGATTGATGTGACCCTTTCCGATCCAGCCCTAAGCCCCGCCCACTTCCAACAGGAAGAGTTTTTTTTTACATACATAAGGGCCGTTTTCCTCAGGAATAGATCACACATATTTGAAGCTGCTTCACATCCTGCCATAGCCCTTTCATGATGTTGCAGCAAATAAACTCAGGTTCCTACACTGAAACGTAAACATGGCGACTGATG
>JBAMHV010000013.1:18471348-18496921 GCA_037177535.1 Pseudomugil gertrudae
GCGGTCTGGGACATATGCGGCTAATAAACCGGCGCGGTCTGGGACATATGCGGCTAATAAACCGGCGCGGTCTGGGACATATGCGGCTAATAAACCGGCGCGGTCTGGGACATATGCGGCTAATAAACCGGCGCGGTCTGGGACATATGCGGCTAATAAACCGGCGCGGTCTGGGACATACGCGGCTAATAAACCGGCGCGGTCTGGGACATACGCGGCTAATAAACCAGCGCGGTCTGGGACATATGCGGCTAATAAACCAGCTTTATTCTGTGTGTGAAGCAGCTAGCAGGTGAAACCAGAGGTGGACGGCTTACCCGGTCAGTCAGGAACAGATGTTTCTCCACAGTGCCGAAGCGTCCTGCGACGGTCAGCAGCTCCTTCTCCTTCTGCTCCTCTCTCGGCAAGTGGGAAAAGAAAACCACTTTGCTCCCGTGACTTTTCATGTCCCGGACGGGTCTGTCCATGGACCGGTCTGAGGACCGGTTGTTTTTCTGAGGGTCAAACGGAAAACAAAGTGAGGCTGTGAGTTGGTTTTGTCTGTGTCTCAGTGGTGAAAGGCAGTACCTCGATGACCATCAGCCTCTGGGACAGGTAGAAGTTGAGCGGCTTCCCGTACAGAGACGCTGGACGCTGCTTGTAGTAGTTCACCATGTCCAGAGCCTCTTCATGCGTGCTCATCTCCATGAAAGCCTGATGGAGACCAAACAGGGATGAAAGTGAGATCTCATTAAGACAACATGTGAGTCAGGAGACACACCGGTTTGTACCTTATTGTTGAGGACTAGGTGCTCTGCCAGGCGACCGAACGGCTCAGTGAAGGCAAACAGGGTCTTGTTGCTCAAAGGCTTTCTGTCATACTTCACCACCACCACTCTGCTTCTCATCTGAGGACACATTTACATCACAGAACCATCAGAGCCCATGGGGAACAGTCAGAACCATCAGAACCTGTGGCAATGTGGTGTTCAGACTGACCATATTCAGCTGGTTTCCAGACGGACCAGAACCTCCACCTCCTCCTGACAGACACAAAGTTCAGATCAGATGGAACAAACAGCCTTAATGAAGCCACTGCTGAGCTATTTAATTAATCACTTCTTTAAAACCGGACATTTATTCATCAGTCAGGCATGTTGGTGGCAGCATGATGATGTGGGATGTTCTTCATCCGCACAGAAGCTGGTCAGAACTGGAGGAATAATGGGAAGAAACTGGGGGACAGTGCATCAAAGCTTATTCCAGTCTGGGACAGAGGTTGACTTCCTAGTTGGAACTGTCCTACTGCAAAGTGTATCCACCAGAACCTCAGTCCAACTGGGAACACCAGACAAAGAAATCACAGAGACATTCCCAATGCCCCAAATGTCCTGGAATGATCCTTGAATGCCTGAAGTTGTACAAGATCAACAGCAGCCTAAGGAACTCAAACTTAATGAGGCTGTGGCAGACCACACTCGAGGCCAAGTTTCAGCCAATTGCACGAGACTCCATCAAATGTGGTATATATCAAGGAGATGCCCTGTACCTGCTGCTGTTCTGTATAGGCCTGAACCCCTCAGCCAACTAATCTACAAGACTGGCTATGAATACCGACTCAGGAATGGGGCCACCAAAAGCCACCTCCTGTACATGGATGACATGCTAAGAGTGAGATGGACAGAGGGACATTGACTCATTGATCCACACCACCAGGATCTACAGCAGGGACATCAGAATATCATTCAGACTGGAGAAATGTGGGCGGATGATAACAAAGAGAAGGAAGGTAATCCATAAGGAGGGCGTTGAACTCCCATATGGCAGGATAACAGATGTGGAGGAGAGCTACAAGTACCTGGGCATACCACAGGTGAATGGCAACCATGAAGAAGCCACAAGGAAAGCTGCCACAGCTAAATACCTGCAACGAGTAAGACAAGTACTGAGAAGTCAGCTCAATGGCAAGAACAAGATTCGAGCAATTAACAGCTACGCCCTGCCAGTGATCAGATACCCTGCTGGAATAATAAGCCAGCTTATTTACAGAAAACACTGACTTGGTTCAAATTAGTTTAGCTGACTGACTGGACTGAGACTGCAGATCATTCCTTCCAGCAGCCAGCAGCCTCAAGAACAAAACCCTTAATTAATTATTTTTGTATTTAAAACAAAAATAAAAACAAAAAACAAAACAAAACAAAGAAAACTACTACAATTTTGAATTTCCCTCTGGGATTAATAAAGTATTTTTCATTTTCATTTATTTTCATTTCATTAGCAGGATAATCCTGCATTGGTTTCAGAAAATGTGCAACATAACACATAAAGAGTTTTTAAAATAAACAAAAATCATTTAACCTTTTACTCTGGTCTATTTTTCTATTCTATTAATTTAAGTTGCTTGTAACCACATATAAACTAAAATAGCCTTCATTAGATCTTTATATATTATTATGTCTTAAATAATAATGTAAACTAGCTCAAGTAACTGTTGAAGCTAAAAGAGCATGAATGAAACAATCATAATATGAATAATATTATTAAAAAATAATAGGTGCAGTGCATGGACGGTATTTTAATTTCGCGCGTGCGCAGTGGCTATATTTTCTAGCTTGTTAAGCTACAAGCTAGCTAGACAACTGTAAGCTAGCACAGATAAATTAGACAAAGAAACCTTGTGAAGAGACTGAATGAAAAAGAGTTCAAAGTCACGGGCGGTGAAAGGAGCAAGTGTAACACAAAGCTATAAGCGTTATTCGATATATATGGGAGTATAAAATTGAAAGGTACGCCGTTACCACGTCTTTTTAAACTTTTTGTAAGGAGTCAGTGCAGAGATTAGCTCTGGCTAGCTGCTAGTTAGCTGATGTTTTTCCCTCCAGCAGATTGTACGAAAGCGTGAGGGTTTACATTAGCTTGCTCAGTTAGCATCCTGTCTTAGGGAACAGTGGAGGCCCTTTGTTTTATCCCGGTGCTGCGGGGTTTTTAACATTTCATTACCGATGTAACTGTATGTATTCGTAGCGGGATGTGTGCCAGCCGTGGAGTAAGGTTATTAATATAAAGATGCCCGGTAGGTTTGCGGACAGATTGATTGCTAACATGTTGTTTGTAAAGCTAGCTGACACTGTTAACTGTATTTGCTGTGTAAAGGCTAAAGTGAAGATAACATTAATCCTGCTAGTGAAAATATTAACTCGGGATAGATAAATATCTACCCTAAACACTATTTTCCTTTAAGTCTGTCTTTCTTCTTATTGATTCATATTTAAGCAGGCTTAACTGTTAAATGGCGAAAAATTGTAAAGCGATGTTGATGAAGATTTGGAAATGGCCATTGACACTTCAGCTCATGTTTCGCCAACAATGAACTGTTACTTAACAGTGTGTTGTTTTTCCTTTTTCTTCTGCTTGAATAATCACATCTGCTGACATTTCAAACAAAATGTAGATAAAAGGAAGCTATAACGTTCAATACAACACAATAGTTCAACTTTAAGCTAAATCCAACAAGCTAGTCTGATGCATGTCTGCATTGCATCCTCTGTTGTATCATAGGCGATGTTGCACAACTCTGGCTAATGTTTTTGCCGAACAAAGTTGCAGGTGAATCTTAAGTTAGCTAAACTAAATCACTGACTGTCTACAAGTCAAAGAATTAGCTAGACGATAAATATAAAAGAATTCATAAACACATGATGTGACAAAGTACATAAACGGATAGCATAATAATGTGTGTGCTAACAAATGATTATCTTGACACGAGTGGATGTTCAGATTTTAATACCTTAGTATTTATGACTAATGTTATGTAGATGTTGGTTTATTGACATTCTATCTCTGCACAATTGTTGAGTACTTTTTGTGAGGTTATAAGGATGATGGGTTAGGTCTCATTTTCAGTGCTCAATGTCTTGTTTCATTTGCTTGTTTTCATGTGTTTATTTTTCTAGAGTGAAATATGAAGATGGGGCGATGAAGTATTCTGTGATTACATAGACAAACTCCATCCTTTCATTTCAAGAACTGAAGAGGTGATGGGAAGGTTTGAAATGTATTGATGATGCTGCATGACTCAGATTTCCCATTTAAGGAAGGGATGGTGGCGGTATGGAAACTTACTGCACAGAACAGTAATTCAACTTGCAAGTCACTGCAAGCTTATATTTGCACATAGAGTCCCCATCATAAGGACTGATTTCTGTTTTGATTCCAGTAAACATGTACTGGTGTGAACATGTCAGATTTTGCCCTGCTTTGATGTGCTGCTATTGTATAACTTTTACTGCAGGTTTGGTGAAAATAGTCATCATGTCTGCTTAAAAATGCCATATTAGTAAAGAAGCATTTTGCAAATGTGTTTTTCTCACATAATGTACAAATAGATTGAAGTGCTCACTGAATGTGATTCTTAGAACCAGTTCACCTCATTATTAGGTTAGTAGTGTGGCAAGAGTAGTTCTTTTCTATGATTATCTACTGAGTGGTTTATTTGTCCTTCATCCACTGCATTACAGTTAGAGGAAATAGACAAGTTGAGATTAAAAGAGAGAAAAAGAAACAAGTTTATTTTACAGGTTTACCCTGTTTGGCACAATTTGTGGTTTAAGTATCAGGATCCACATGAGTTAAGCTGAGCTGCTGACAGAAATCTAAAACAATCCTCATTTTGTTATGGTGATCTAATAAGAGCTTAGCCTTTGTCAGAGTTTTACATTTATTGGTCTTTTCTAATTGGGCTTGAAACCAGATAAGGGCTGAATATTGAGACCTGGTTTATTAACTCATCCAAAATCATACGTGGCAGTATTTATGCTGAAAAGCTACAAAAGAAGTCATCTTAAAACCTGTTTTAAGAAAATCTTGTAATGTTATTTCAGTTTCTGGGTTATAATTTGTATGATGTAGCAAGATGTTTATTGTTAAAGGGAAAAGTGGTTACATGTTTAAAACATAAAGTTCAAATTCAGTCAAAACGGTTCACATTTGGCATTTTGTCATTTGGCAGAGACTTTTTCCAAATGGAGTTTCATGTGAGAAGTGATCAATTATCCTAACCTGCATGTCTTGTGAGTGGGAGGAAGCCAGAGAACCACAATCCCTCTGAGGCTCGAACCAGCAACCTTCTTGCTGTGAGGCCACAGTGCTAACCGCTACTCCACCATGCCGCCTCAAATGAGCAAATAAACATCTAGTTAGATATTCAAGCTCAGAGAGACATTTCCACTGCAGTAGTTCTAATGTAAGAAATTATAAATAATAGAAGTCAGAAAGCTCATTCTGCATATCTGAAAGGAATTTATTTCTTTATTTATTACAGAAAACAGGATTAATTATAAAGTAGCATGGGTACATTTTCATTTAATTAAAATACGTGACTGAAAACGATATAAATTGCCTCCAGTTCTGTATTTAAATTAAGAAAAAAGGTGAAGTTTGGCATCACAACATCGTAGAACCCCACATTGTAGTTAGTAATTCATTGTGAGGATATCTTGTCTTGTGTAGAATTAAGTCATCTTCATATCTTACAGATATAACAAATATCATTTGTGCAGGAATAACACTATTTTTGTCTTTGGATTTATTAGTGCTTTTAGGACGTGAGTGCGTGGTTTCTCTAAGCCAGTGATGTCACGGGTTCCCACTCCTCCTCCTCCCGGGGAGATGTCAAGTGGACCTGTGGCAGAAAGCTGGTGTTACACACAGGTATGAACACACCGCATTGCCTTATGGGGTTTGAAAGTATTTGGTGTCACATTGCAGTATTTTTGGTTGTATATAAGTTTGTAAACTTCCTTTGACAACAAAATCGGACACATTTGATGATCGTGAACCTAAACTGCAAAATATTACTCCAAATAATATGTCCTAAATTAGACAAAATGCTTTAAAACGTGTTAGGTTTCATATTTCCTCTGTTTTCTCTTTTGGTTCCAAGGTGAAAGTTGTGAAGTTTTCCTACATGTGGACCATAAACAACTTTAGTTTTTGCAGAGAAGAAATGGGAGAGGTATTGAAGAGCTCTACCTTCTCTTCTGGCCCTAATGACAAAATGAAATGGTCAGTACTCGCATTAAAAACTCTGTTTATTTGTAAAATTTCTGTGGTCGTGAAATAATTATGAAAAGTTTGAAAATATAAGCACGTTTTGTCAAAATCAGTTTTTTATTTGTTATATTGAGTTTATTTGGTTTCCACAAGGTGAAGCATGAGCATCAATGAACAACCTGATTTTAGTTAAAACTGCAGAGAAAAACACCTTAAAGAACAGAGAAAATCCTCCCTGAAGATTGTTTTTGTTTGTTACCAAATTGATGAAGGCATTACTGTTTTCTCAGGTTTGTAAGAAAACTGATGTGAGGTGTTTTTCTGTTTGCCAGGTGTCTGCGAGTCAATCCCAAGGGACTTGATGATGAAAGCAAAGATTATCTGTCATTGTATTTACTTCTTGTTAGTTGTCCAAAAAGTGAAGTCAGAGCAAAGTTTAAGTTTTCTTTGTTAAACGCTAAAAGAGAGGAGACAAAAGCAATGGGTGAGTGGAGGCAATCTAAATGATCATTCTGTACAGTCTTTGTTTCTTTTATATCACAATCAATCATACGACTATTGTGAGGCTCATCTTTATCTCTCTCCTGGTTACAGAAAGCCAAAGAGCATATAGATTTGTCCAAGGCAAAGACTGGGGCTTCAAAAAATTTATAAGGAGAGATTTCCTCCTTGATGAAGCTAATGGACTCTTACCAGATGACAAGCTCACCCTGTTCTGTGAGGTGAGTGTTGCAGGATGGTTTTCCTGATATTTAAGTGAATTAGGGTTGTCTTTGTTTCTGTGATGGCTTTAATTCAACATATAGACCCAAACCTTCTTATTCATTTGATTACTTGTTTTGTTGATTGTAAACATTGTACATAATCAACCACCATGCAGCTGTTTAAATGTGCTTCCAGTCTCAGTAGAGCGCTGCTATGACGGGAAAATAGTTTGAACTGTGAAGTGATTATTACTTTATTGAGGCAGTTGTTATCCAAAGTGTAACCGTCAATAGAAAGAGTCTCTTTTTATTACAACTGAGTGAATTTGTGGCATAATGTTGAGATTTGCATCAGGTGACATTTTACTTTTGACAAGAAAAATGTTTCCACCATTGTAACATTTCCAATGAAGCTTGTTTTTGAAATAATTGAATTTAACTTGTCAAAAAGTGTAAATGTGTGAAAGTGTTCTTTCACATTTTAAATGAGGTGTGAACGTGTTTTGATGTAAATGCAATTACCTGATTGTTGCCGCAGTTAAGTGTGCCAGCCGGCATTTCTTAGAAAGATTTCACGATTTTAGTGAAATTGCCACTTTGATCAATAAATTACATTCAAATTAAACTCACGTGCTTTCTTGTATCAATTAGGTGTAGCAGAAGATGCCATTATTTTGCTTTCTAGTTTTCCAAAGGGTATTTTGTGTGTGTGTGTGTGTGTGTGTGTACTAAAAGTCCCTCTTCAGTTTCTGGGCTTGCTTTGGCTTTGTGACGCTGCTACATTGTATTGTGCCAAAATGTTTCTAGGTAAGCGTTGTCCAGGACTCCGTTAACATTTCGGGCCAGTCCAACATGAACATGCTGAAGGTACCAGAGTGTCAGCTGTCTGATGATTTGGGGAACCTGTGGGAGTGTTCGCGCTTCACAGACTGCAGCCTCTACGTGGGAGGGCAGGAGTTCAAAGCCCACAAATCCATCCTTGCAGGTAGGATTTCCCAACTTGCAGAACTTTGAATAGCAATCAGAAGATGTATTTACGCAGCTTCTTAGTGGGCTCTAGTGGAGAGTTAGAAAGGCTTCGAAGAGCTAAGGAAGGTCTATGTGCCTGGATTGATTTATAGCGGCCTAGTTCCACAGTGGTTGCTAATCCACCCTACTACCACAGCTTGGCCCCGCTTGGCCCTGCTTGACCTAGATGACTGTAGGATCTAGGAGATTGAGAGGCTGCCTCTCCCCTTCAGCTCATCTCAATTAGACATGGTTACTGCTGCAGTGAAATTGTGGTGGAAATAATTTGAGAAGACGCCTCGTCAGCATCTCAAAATGAGGACAAAGTGCTGGTTGTGTGACTTCTGCCGCATTTTTGCACCATAATAGATTGGTACAGATTTGCTTTTGCTCATTTACCAGATGCTTTTATTCAAGGGTCTTGCAAGTAAAGAACGGTATTCAAGCTTAGACATACTTCATTAGGTACTAAATCTAAAGGACAGACTAAAGAAAGTGTGAATCAGAGAAGTTTTTTTTTTGGGAGATGTGACTGCATGAGTTTCATGAAGGAGTGGGACATCCTTCCTCTGACAGTATAACTTTCCTGGCTATCATTTTTACTGGTGATGTTTGCTGGTCCTATTTGTAAATGTGCTCATTTGTTTGTTTTTACAGCGAGATCACCAGTTTTTAATGCAATGTTTGAACATGAAATGGAAGAAAGTAAAAAGGTAAGAATAACAGGCTCTGGAAGTTTATGATTATTATTATTATGCTGCATCATCATGGCTCAAACTGCTTTATCACATTTTAAATGAATACTTTCCCTGACACTGAAAGTTATCATCTTTTGTCACATGTATGGATAAATGCTTTATCTTCTTATACTTAATAAACAAACCTTTTATTTCCTGCAGAATCGTGTTGACATCAGTGATGTGGATCCAGATGTCTTTAGGGAAATGATGGGTTTCATATATACAGGGAAGGCCCCAAACTTGGAGAAAATGGCAGACAACTTGCTGGCAGCTGCAGATAAAGTAAGCAGCAACTTGGTTGACAGTTATACTAACATTTCATCAAATGTCAATAAAAACAGCTTTTTTAAAATAGCAGAAAAATTAATCATTACACTTGTACATGAAATGCACTGTACAAATGCACCTGCTTTGCCTTGCCTTACTGAACATGCAACCATTTCTAGTCATGTTTCGTATAGTACGGTACAGTATTGTCACTTTATAAGTTAAATACATTTACATCAGTTTATTGTTTATTTTATTAATCTTTGACGTGATGTTTAATTATCACTAGAAATATGCCACATAAAGTGAGTAATAAAATCACTTAAACACTGGTACAATAATGCTGAAACAGTAATTGGGTGTAGTATCGCCATGGGCAGAAAGTAACCTGTTTCACTACCCAGACTCGCTAAATGGCTCAGAGTGGAAAGCAAGAGAAACTGCATGCAACTCAATGAGGCTTACAATGGTCTGTTCTGTAATTACGCAGCTGTTAGCCTCCATCTAATGAGATATCATTTCATTATGAATAGTTTTAGAGTTTTATTCATATCATTCCTTCAGTTCTTAGAAAAGGTTTACACATGGTGTGTTCACTTGTAACCCTTAGATGCAGGTAAATACAGCTCTGTTAGCAGAGGTTAACAGGGGTAGTTTAGATTGTGGTTTACGTTTTGTGGTGGCCCGTGCAAAACCCACTTTATAACGATGGATATTAAAGGCAGATTGAGAAAATCTAGGTTTATGTTTTTATAACAAACCCATTGGTGACATATTTCTGTAAGAGATGTGAAGCAGGATCCTTTCACTCATTTAAATCCAAACTCACTTTTAGAAGAAGCACATTTGGATCATTGTTCTGATGACTGAGTTCAGATATGAGCTTTAAGTAAACAGTGACCGTCTTGCACTAATAGCTGAGATGAGGCTTCTAAACATGGAGATTTACTTTACCTCCAGGCTTTAACTGCTGCTTTCTGTGCCCCCCTCTCATCCCCGAATCCCCCCCCATTCCAGTATGCTCTGGAGCGTTTAAAGGTCATGTGTGAAGAGGCCTTGTGCAACAGTCTTTCAGTGGAGAATGTGGCTGACACCCTCATCCTGGCTGACTTGCACAGCGCTGAGCAGCTCAAAGCACAAGCCATAGATTTTATCAACAGGCAAGTATCGCAAAAAGGGGAAAAAAAAAACTCCAGTGATAAATTCCTGCTGCCATTTCTGTTTACCAGCCCTGAATGCTTACCTTTTTATCTCCTTGCCATAGGTGCAGTGTCCTGAGACAGCTGGGCTGTAAAGATGGAAAGAACTGGAATAGCAAGTATGTAATTAGCTGATATATGTGACACAAGATTAATAACACATTCTTATCTCTTCCCCCAACCAGATGCATTAGAATTCATTGTTTTAGCCCAGCCAGTCAGAGTGCTATTTGCCTTTTCAGTTTGATGCCTCATATCTTTGTATCCAAGTTATTAATAGACTCCTACCTGGATAAACCCCAGAAAAAAAAATATTTGTTCAATTTAAAAAAATGGGAGTGGTTACTAAGGCAAGTTTTTTGTTCAGATGATGCAGTGCAGTGTTGCGGGACACCTTGAAATGTTTATTCTTTGTTTTTATGCACCGTTGGCACAGGAAGTACTAATGGCTCTTTGCAAGTTTGTCATACAAGTCACAAATCAAACCTCTCTTATTTGTTTTGTCATTACAATCTCATTTATGTTTATTGATTTTTAATGTGAAGATTATCAAGTCTGTGCTGACTTCATTGTGTCTGTGCTTACAGTCATGCCACAGATATAATGGAGACTGCAGGCTGGAAGTCAATGATCCAGTCCCATCCTCACTTGGTAGCCGAAGCCTTCCGAGCCCTGGCTTCAGCGCAGTGCCCACCCTTTGGTCTTCCGCGGAAGCGTCTAAAACAGTCCTGACTGCTTGACTTTGCCCCGGGACTTTACTGGAGGTGTGAAGCATGGGTTTACAAAGGAAGGACAAGTGAGGGTACCACTCTTCATTTCCACCAAACTGAACACACTTGAATAACGAAGAGTGGAGCTTTCTGGCCAGAGATGTGGGGAGGCTGGCACGTGGAAGGCTGACATCAATGGATTGGGAAAAAATTGAATCAATCGGTATTGCTTGCTTGCTTTGCTGTCCCAGCTGAATTCTGTTCAGCCCGAGTAGCAAGCCAAGTTTCTGCTTCATTTTTTTTTTCTTTTCTTTTTTTTTTTCCTATAATTTTCTAAATGGCCTTAATATATCTGCCATTGCTCTGGCTCTGCTCCAGAGTACTTCGTCTATTTTACTCTGTGCCTGCCTTGTCACAAAGACCAGGCCTCCTCCAGGTTGCACTAGTTCCCATGTATAGTCATTTTGATATGGAGTTCTATAGGAACGTAACAAAGGTTTAACTAAATGGGAAATATTATATATTTGTAATGTTTAGCCCGTTTTGTGACTAGACATTAAAAAAAAGCATGAACACTCTTAGTGCAAGGTCGGTTCTTTACACTTTTTAAAAGATGTGTATGCCCCATATTGATGGCACCATTTCTATGTAAATGACAGTTAAACCATCTTCAGAAGACCAATGTACAAGAACGTCTGTTCTATTGCACATTTGTGTGGGAAAACTAGTAATCTGCCACCATTAAGTCCAGTGTCAATCCATTTAAGATGGGAAAGTTTGGATACTTTGGCCGAATTATAATAAAACATTTGGAAGTATATGGAAGTATGTACTCAGTCTCCCATTCGAACAACATATTCCAGATCATACATCTGTGAACTGTAATAGATGAAATTTTGAGAATTTGTTTCTTTTAGCATTGCCAACTTGCAAATATATATTCTCAGTATATTGTGGTTAACTAAAAGTGGAGAGACTAATGCATGGTCATGTTATTGTCAAAAAAATTGTCCAAGTACCAATTTTATTTTTAACAATTTTTTTCTGCAATTATCTGACATTTTTGTGCAGAATTACATTAATTGAGTATGTGCAAGAAAAAATGAAAAAAGAAAAAAAATGTCCTAACATGCTTGGATATCTGTAGGATGCTGAGCATCACTTCTACTGGCAATGTTATTCTGTGTTTTTGGAGGGGGGGGGGGTTGTCATGTTTATTCAGTCCGTCTTGTATGTAGTGTGGTGTGACAGACACGTCAGAGGATTTTGTAAATTAAGAGTAGCGTCATTTTTACATGATATTACTCATCATTCAGTATCACGTTGACTTGTTGATACTTTGGAAGTAAAAGAAAAAAAGGAAAAAATAGATGAAATTGTTGTCTGCAAGAATGCCTGCATTAACCCATTAAAACATTTTCCAGCAGTCTGAAGTGGTTCAGCTTTATTATTTATTTATTATAACTCCTCAGTTTGAGGAAGGGTGATTAGTTACGTTGCTTTGAATGCTGGTGTTAATGGATATGGATGTAAGGCCGAGATGATATTTCTTTGTCTTTGCTGTTTTTTTTTTCCCATAATTACAAAAACAAATCCTTCACTGTGGTAATCAAAAGGAAATGGGCTCAAACTATGCGAGCATAGTACCAAGGTAAATGATGAACCTTTTATTCAACACATGAAAGACTCCTTTCCTTGTTTTATGTGAATGTTTGGCGCTAGCTCTAATTAAAGTGAATGTGAGGCCGCTCTTTTCTGCTGGAAGAGACGTCTTCATCGGGGGTTGCTGATCCACATCCGCCCCTCTCAGCACAGATCCTAGGAAGAGGCCTGATACCATCGCAGCTTTAAGACGCCTCTCCAACCTTTTATCTCCCTGCCTCGCTTTCCTCCACTAACTGTAATGCTTGGCAAAGATACCTGCAGTATCGAAATGGAAAAATTCCTCCATTTAGATTGTAGAGAATAAACCTGGTATGATGCCACAGATATTTAACAAAAGTAACAAGGTAAACAGGCTCTGCAAGCTATATTGCTTATTTTTAATTTATTGTTTAACACTAAGTGATCGGTGTTGATTAGCAAAATGTAATTACATGAGTGGACAAACACTAAGGATTTAGTTGATTCTGTTATAGCTCATTCAGTGACTGCTAAAAGTGAAAAGCATGTTAACATTCCTTCTGGTTTTCCAAGGATTTGGATGAGTGCAGCAGGGAAGCCTAGTGTGACTTGAAGCCGAAGGAGTAGGTGCCTCATCCTGATCAGATAAGAGTAATGGAAGCGAATGAAAAGACCCCTGTCTCTGATGGCCACAGCAAAATGGATGTGCTCCCTGAGGTGTACCTCTGGTATCATCCACGCCTGTGGACACAGATTTATTGCCCATTAAAAAGCTACACTGAAATGTACCTCTTAAAATGCTGTGTTTATCCGGTCGAGAAGTCCTTTCAGGAATGACTCCAAACAACGGTGAGCATCGATAAATGGCGGCTGATTTGGTGTGACAATATTCTCTGAGCCGAGTTCAAATAAGGTTTAATGCCATAAAGACCCAAATTGATCTTTACATTTTTAACAAAATGAGCTGGTTAAAACAAATATTCCAAAATGAACATGTGTAATTACAGTAAACACAGAAGTGGAGTTATTTCTATTTTACAGGGAGAGCCATTTATATGTGATTAAGCAAGCAGGAAATCAAAACAGGAACAACCTGGAGTTACAAAAATGGAAATAAAAGCATTGATTTTTCTGATAAAACACCAAAAATGAGGAAGAGTACGGTATACAGATTTATATATTTCTGTGGAAAAATTTGAATAAAGTGACATCATTTACTCCGAAGCCATAATTTTAAACACTTTTGGGTTTAGAGTTACACATCAGCACAGCATTTGCACAAAGGAGTGAAACTAAAACATCCACAGAGATCACCTCGACTTTATCCTACACCTCTCCTGTGGACAAGGTGACAAGATCATTTACAGCTGATGGAAGGGTGAGCAGATACATTAACTAAAATATTGTGGACAGAAACGATTGTAGAGTCATTGGTGGTACATGTCCTAAACTAAAAACCCAGGATTTGTACAAACAACACAATCTACGGCAATGTGGGGATGGATTTCAACAAAACCGTTAGAAACGGTGGTAGTGATTGCTAGGTCAAAGCACATTACACCATGTATTACAAGACTGGATGTTATCCACTTGCACACAATAGTCCATCAGCTTGGGCTTGCTGTACATGTGGGAGATGTATTATACCTCAAATTTATTCCCACTTCTCATCAAAATAGTCAATAGATTCTGTACTTATTTTTCTCTCTGCTTCTCCACTCTTGGTAAATGAAATTTCCCAGGCTAATTAAAGCCTATTAAAGACAGGTAATGTCAGGGCTGGTGGCAGGACCATGACAAAGTGCTGATAATTGTCTGCCAGACTCACTAAATCCACCTGTCCTGCAATTATAGCTTCCTCCTCCCTACCTCTCCTGACACATTAATCCACTATACTGCTCGCTTTGCAGTCTGATGCCTCCAAGTGCATCCTGCAAACACAGATGTTGGATTTCAGACTAGTTTACCATACACATACCTTATGGTGATTTTAACAGGAAGCCAACATGTTTTATAGGAGAAAAAAACATGGCAGTAGCCAGGTTATGCATGGATGGTTGCTTTTGTGTGCACGATCATTTATATTCATGCAATCAGGTTTCTTTGTTACATTTGTTGGGTCAATTTATTTTGTCATGGGAACTTGGAATTTGGTTAAATCTATCAGTTTCCATTATTTTAATCTAAACATAAAAAAGATAACTTCTTTTTTTATTTTAATGAAATGTCTTTTGGACCAGGTTAATTATTTATACTTAATTTATATCCATTGATCATACTGAAATTGAAAACAGACATTATTCTATTGAGTTCTGGTACAATGGATGTCAGCTCCATGATAAATGCAATGAAAGCATCACTTCTATTAAGCATTCAAAATGTAGAGATGTTTTATATTAGAGATCTTTAATTTTATGTTCTGTCGAATGAATAACTTTTAATGTGTGACTAGTGTCATTTTTTAAAATGCTTCATCTCACGGAAGTCAGGAAGTGATTGGACAATGTTACCATTGCGTGCAGCCCTGACAGAAAGCAGTTATGCACTTTCAACTAGCGTGCCTCCTGTGCCTGAGGCCTAGCCTCGAAGAAACCGTCTGGACAACACGGTAATTATTCCAGTGGCTCACAGAAAACATGTGCTGTTCCAATGCTAGCTACCTCTGAATCTCACGTTAACCCCTCGAAGCAAGTCCCTGGACACCTATCTGAAATGCTACACCTTTAAATCATGTGCAGTATATACAAAGGTTTTGCCAAATCCCTCCAGTGTGTGTGGCTTTGTAAGTTCCTGCAACATATCTCAGGTATTTAGGTATTTTGAAAGGAGTTTACAGCTTAACATTTACATTTTTTTGGAGACAAAACAAAAGGCTGATGAAAACTGAAAACAGCTAGGTCATCCGGTGGAGGAGTAAGGTGTGTCACTGTGGTAGTTGTAGTCAGGGCATACCTTCTGCACCAGTTTGTAGTCTACACTGTAAAAGGCTATATAAATGCAGATGACTTTGAAGGGTTTTGAGCACAGCCATGACACGTGGCTGTGCGTATGCTCCTGATAGCACACCTTGGATGGGTCATAGCCACACAGCGCGGTCTTCTTGTTGCGGTCTGTCTTCTCGTATTCAATGCGACAGTTGAATGATTTGGTGTCTTTGGTCTCTAGTGTGGACTGCTGGGCAATTTCAAACTCCACCACCTTGGAAGGTGGCACCAGGCTGACTGACACGTTCCCCATCCCAGTGGAGTTGTGACGGAAGTACACGCTAAAAGTGCCATTGCCGTGGTCCACAATCTTCCCCGTGATCAGCAGGTTTAGTTTGACGGTCTTGATGTTAGAGTGGAAGTCCCCCCACCCGAACATCTTTTTGAACTTGCCTGTCTTGACGATGGGTCTGCGTTTAGTTCTGGGCTGAGGACCCTGAACATCTGTCTGGTTAGATAACCAGTCCCAAAAGTCCTCCATGCTCTGTAAATATGTCACTTCCCTCATGTTGCTCTTGAGCTCGGGGGAGCCCTTGGCAAACAAACGCAGGGGGTTGAGAATTCGTGGACTGGCCCCCGTGGGGGATATCTTCTGTTCATTACCGTTGTACCTCCACTCAATGAGTTCTGTGGCTCCTCCATCCACTTTCCTGCATGTGACCTTTACAGAAAGCAGAAAACAAGTACAGAGAGAAAAAGAAAAAAAAAACATGTTAATGTTAAAAAACATAGAATTGCAGTCAATTATTTCTGATTAATGTGACATAATTAATTTTTATTATCTAAAAAGGGTTTAATTAGTAGGTTTTCATGAACAGGAAAGCATTCCAGCATCTCAGTGTTTGTGTAATCTGCTTTAAATTTGTAGGATAGATTGAAGGCTCTTGATGTGAAGTGATTTTATTATAGAGCTTTTTTAATTCTGGGTTAGGGTTAGGGTTGAGACCGTGCCGGTGACTTCTCTGGGCCCTTAGAGTTATGTGATAAATGTTCAATACATACATACAATTGCATTTATTCATTGCTTAAAACTCAAACCTTGAATGCTGTCCAACAATAAAACAGCCCTCTATAGTGATGGAAAAGTATGCCAAGTGTAGTGCTAATCCAGATGCACCAATGAACTGTGATCCTTCCTCGTACCTTAAAGCCGTTTAGCTTCGGGAGCAATTCCTGGTCCACTTCAGATAAAGCTGCAATAATTCACAGCAATGAGCTTAGCTAGTTTTATTAGTAATTAGTAGTGCTCGCTCTCCTCAGGCTCTGTTATAGGGATCACTGAGAGAAGCAGATGTTGAAAGTACAGAGCAGCGGCTGTTTGAGTTCTCGCTGAGATGCTGAGCACTACTCCCAGACTAATTATAATTTTGCTGTAAGCCTAACTGAAACACATGTGTACAAAGCTAACAAACTAGGTCATTTGCCACTATTTGTTTTGTCAGGGACACACTCGCAAACATTTCCAGCTAACATGTAAAAGGGCTGGATACATAAACATGTATGAATGAGGCAACGCTGTAATAATGTCCCTCTGTGAAATCCATCACAGCTACAGCCATTTAATCGACCAATTCCTGTGGCAGTATTCCCAGCTGATGCAGCCACTTAGTAATACCCTGTGCAAGGTCTGCTGTTAATTTGATTGGACGCTCACAACATCACAGCAACAGCCGCTGCTGCACATAAAATCTGCAATCTCCCAACAGGAACATTTTCTCACCGCTGTGAGCAACGGAGACATGGCACTTGTCCTCCTACCAGCTCAAACTGTTCTATCCATTACACACTGGGTGTCATGCTGCACGGCTTCAGAGGTGAGGCTAAATTGTCTTTTGGAGTAAATCTCAGGTGAGCTTTGTCTAGGATGATTATAATGGAAATGAGAGAGGAGTTTAAGTATGATGAGCAACTGGGGAAATTGCTGTGACAACAAGCGGATCAGCAAAGGGATATCTAATACTTAAATGCCCCGCGAGAGATGAAGCGGCGGGTACTTGAAAGCTCAGGCTGAAATACTGGCGTTGGTACTGTCTCCGTCTTCTTTATGCACACAACGCCAACACACACACACACAGCAAGCATACCTTGTTCATTTAGGCGGAAGTGCCGCCTCTTAAAAACAGACTGAAGGAATATGGGTTTTTACACAAAATGAGGCAAGGTCTGATGAAGGAGAATCTACAAAAGCTTAATTAAGATTTCTTAATCGGCACAGCCGCGCTAGAGGCATTTCAGGGCGACTTGAAACAAGACATTATTATGATAATAACTGCAGACTTATGAAGCTGAAAACACCAGATTTAATTTCACCAGAGCAATAGAACTACTGGCGGATATCTGTCTGTGTGGTTTGGCTTCTTACTTTTCCTGTATTTCTCATAGAATTATACATAAACCAAAGAGTAGTTTAACACTCCACTTAATGTTACATCTACATTGTAAAAGAATATAATTTGAAAGACCAAAGGTTGCAATAAGCTGCTGTGAAGTCTGGAAACGCATTGTAAAGCACTGCACTCACTGATAATATGCATTATCAAATAGTTTGCACATATATATTTGCACATACTTAGAAAATAAAAACAATCATATCCCTCTCATTAACTACATTGTCTTGGATAAACATTGCGTTGTTTACTGTAGTGACAAGGGATATAACGTGGCTTTTTTTATTAAGCTCCTTTAATCTGGTTTAATTTTAGTCATTTTCTTAGTATGTAAAAATTATGCAGTTTAAACGATTAACTTTAATATATGCATAATACTGTATTCCTATCCTAGTAATAGGAGTGTATCCCATTTATAATTACACTGACAGTCAACAGTTAAAAAATAAACCAACTATTATTATTATTATTATTATTATTATTATTATTATTATTATTATTACAGTTGTTTTGTTTTTCCATAGATAGTCATTGAATTTTGGGAGTGTTTAGCAGCTCTATTTGTCAAATGGGTTAAAAATAGAGCAGTCTCATTAGGAACAACATATTATCTCTGGCTGTTGATTTCTATGAGAAAATGCTCTGCGGTCGTGAAGAAAATCTTTAAATTCATATTTAGGCAATATTATGTATTTCTTTTCATTCATGAACCTAACAAAATTTCTATTTATATCTATACTTGATTGTGTATTTTTCCGACGCCTATTAACTTTAATTAGAGGGTAGCTGACAGTGAAAAAGGTGAAAGTCGTTGGACGATACTGGAACAAACTCAGTTTACTTGTAGGACCCTTCTGACCCTTCACACTCCCTTATATTGCACTTGTTTTAGAATGACCAGTACTTCTGCATAGTTGAACTCCTGTCAGTTCAACATCATGAAAAACCATTAGCAGGTTACATCTCACAGAAAAACACGGGTTGCAGAGGTTTTTTTAAAGTCTTGAACATATAGTAACTTTAAACGTTTTGCAGATTTGAGACAGTTTCAAATAGAATTTAGCATTTTACAATGCAAAGGGCAGATCATGGCATATATAATCACTTTGCCACTTACCAGTGTACTTATTTTATCGTTTTTGAGCTGCTACATGAATTTCCTACATTCTCCAAGTGAACCATCAGCACTAACACACCATCTTGGGTGAGGTTGTGTGGCTTAAAAAGCAAAAGCACCTAGATCAATCAATAATATAAATGGATATGTAAAAGCCTTCATATTAAGTGTTCTGTCAATATGACTAAATCTAGCAGAAATGTATCATTTATCGTAGCTGCATTCCAGCCATCCAATAGCTGGCTGCTGTGATTGTAGAGGACTTCAGTTTGCATTAGTTTCCAGTCCATCAACACAAGCTGTCAGATAACATGTTTACACTTCATCCTTAACTTCTGACCCTCATATGAACATTAGTTATATTCACTAATGCCCCTAAATCAGGGATGTCAAACTCAAGTCCTCGAGGGCCCGTATCCAGCAGGTTTTGGTTGTCTCCATGCTCTGACACAGCTGACTGAAATTACTTAATAGGTTGACAAGAAGCTGTTGGATCGATTTGATTTGCATCAGGTGTGTTAGTGCAGGTAAACGGCTAAATTTGCTGGATTCTGGCCCTTGAGGACTGGAGCTTATCACCCCTGCCCTAAATAGACCTCTGTGAAACAGGAAAACCATTGCAGAGGTGAGAAAACACAGGTTATAACTACTGTAGCTATTCAATGTTAGATATCCAAATGTCAAGTATTTCATGGGCATCTTCTCAGCTGCTTAAAACTAATTGTTTGACATCTTGATTGTTGGATTAACTGCCAAATAAAGTCACTGCAGAGGGAGTTCCTTGTATTTTAATGTCTTTTCATAATTCACACTTAATGTAGCAGGCTCTGAAGTAAAAAATTCTGTATAATATACATAATAAAAATGTTTCAATTGTATGCTTTCACTACAATTTCTGCCCCATTAGCCCTTTACTTGTTAAAAGATCAATACATGCTGCCTGGTCAAAATCTGGTTAAATGATAAATACAATTTCAAGTAATGTTGGGCTGATCAATCTAGTCCAGAGATGTTGGAGAAGCTGAACATTGCAGGTCTGAGCAGCAGCAAACCACACAGTGAGTCAGGATGAATCAGTCTGGACATTCATCTGTAATGAGCATTATGGAGCTGGCTGCCTGCTTGTCCCGTGGGTAGACATATCTTTTAGAGGCCTGACATAAAGGTAATTGCCACAGTGACCAGAAGTAGCCTCTTGAAAGTTATTAAGAAGCCAGTGACATCTGGCCTCTGGATCATCTGAAGAGATGCCGTTAAAATGTATTTGCAATGAGAAGCTGGCAACATTGTACTCATCTGTGATGGGTCCTCAGCCGCAGGCAATGCTGCTACAGTGTTGTTCTGAAGGCAACCATGGAAAACTCTCAACCTGGCACTGTTAATATTGTCATCCCCGCTCAGTAGCTGAGAACCTGTTTGTTTATCTTTTTTTCTTTTTATTGGCAGTGAAGATGCTATTTTTGCAACATCTTCATTTCAATGTTTCAGAAAGCAAAAACAACCTGCTTGAATTTTTCATAGCGGACTTTTCTTCCCACCACATAAGCTGAGATATGCGTTTGGGGAAAAATTGGTTTCAGGCATCTTTCTCACAATAAACAAAATGGGCAATTAACCCGCTCATCAGTGCAAACAGAGCACTTCCAATAATGCCCCCCGCTGTTCTTCATGGATTTATCTGTGCAAATTGACCTGACTTTGGTGGTGCAATTCATTTCTCTGCTAATTTTCTGTGTCTGAAGCTTCATTAACTTGATACGTCTCTGCGCAGTAAAAATCTGGACACCGCCTTTGCCGCTGCCTTTTGTAACACTTTCCCAGCACCACTGAAACATGGCACCTGTCAGCAGCTTGGCCGGTGGTTAGCGATTCACCGCAGAATGACTGCAACACCTTTGTCTCAAGCATCCAACATGACAAACAGCTCAGTTGACATTAAAGCTGTTTTCAGCCTCTATCCTCCTGCCCAAAAACCTTCCTTAGCCATCTTCCTCCTAATGTTACGGGGCATATCATTTGTAATGATTCATGTCCAAAGCTGGTTCCAGGGGAAGACGCCCTGGAGGGGCTTTGGCAGCCTACAGCAAAGAGTCTACATCTTGCTGAAGAATAGATTGTTGCTCTGATCGCTGGTACACGCTCCAGAGCCATCACTTTTAATCAGAGGCTGTTCGGGGGAAAACATGGCAGGTGATTCAGCACTTTGGTGGATCACAATAGAATATCCACACCAGGGGCACCTTACCAATCACACAAGGCTATGGTCAGTGTGTACAAGTACAACAGATACACACACACTCTTGGTATAATCCTTTAGGTCATTACCACCTGACCTCTGTGAGAATTAGACAGCCTATCATGTTCTAACACTCTTGAACATACTATAAATTATACTATAAATAAGTACAACTAGTAAAAGACTACAAACAAGACTACATAAAAACCTCATCTTTGCGCTGTTAATTCATCAGACCTGGCCAGCCTTAAACTGTTTAGCATTTACAGAAAGTAAATATAATATGTAACATAAATACTAACGTGATCAAAACAGTGGGGGTGGTAAAATGAGGAAGATTTCTATTTAAGTGAGTGACTTAAAAAAAAGAAGTAAAACCAAAACAAGATGATTTGTTTTAAAAAATCAGCCGTTAAACTTTGATCAGCTCTTGTTTATAAGCACACTGAATAATAATTGTGTAAAAGGGATTTTTTGTTACATTAAAATGCAAATATTTAATTCTAAGATTAAAAAAACATGCATGTGAGTGCACAGATTATAGAAGTACAGGAATACAACTATATTGAGTGTTTGAAATGTTTTTGGGTAAGCCTGATAGTGTTAATAAGCATTATAAATATGCTTTATAAGAAAAAATCAAAAATGTTTTTTTTCTTGTGACTTATTACTTAAGATGTATGCTTTAATAATCTTGATGTACAGGTTCAGGAAGAGATTTATTACTTGTTACCTCTGATTTTCAGTCATTGGGCATTCCTCAGCTTTTTCTACCTGTTTCCCTTCCTTAAAATTGTCTTCTTAACAGCTACCCTTCCATGGAGACCATTTCTAGTGGGGTTTCAGTGAAGACTAAATGGACCAACTGAAGTTCAAGATTTCTCTTGCACAAGGACCAACACTGAAGATGGTTTTCTTCTTCCCTTGTTCAGCTGGCTCAAGTTTTACATGGACACACTGTACACAAAGCATAGAAGGTACAATGTTTCAGCAAATGCTTCTTCAGAAATCACACTGTTTAAAAAGTGTAATATTCGAGATTCTTCCTGTATTTTGTACACGTTTAAAGTAAAATAACAAAAAAGAATACAACTGAGAACACATTATGTAGTACATTAAGATTTATGTAAATATAGAGACTAACAACTGATGTTGCAACACCCCCCAAAAATATGTACTAAAGGTTTAGATTTTAGATTTTAATACTGGGTTTACTGGGTTATTACTGGGTTAATTACTGGGTTTAAATATATTTATCCATTTTTAAACCACACCCCCCCCCCGGTCTGTTTACATATGGTTTATTAGTCTCGGTCATTACGGCTTGTTCCTTGTCTTTAGTCCCGTTTGTTGTTAAATTTAAGCCTTCATATATGCACTGGGGTCAGAGATTTCAGAGAACACGTGCAAGATATAGTATAAAAACAAAGCTTTTTTCACTTTAAGTCTGGGAAGGAATATTTAAGAAAGAGTCACATTTTTAAAAGCTTGAAAAAAGACATAAAATGCTGGATTATTGTGTCAGTGCACAAGGTAATTAAAAAAAACATACAGTTCATTCATTTTGCAATATTTTTTTTGCCTGAAAATGCCCCATAATGCTGAGGATTTGAGGTCTGCTGGGAAACCAAATCTGTGTTGGGCAGGTTCAGGACTCTTCCTGTATCAGTGCTGCTGAGCAGACATATAGTTAAATGATAACAGCTCACTGTGACATGTGAATGGACTAATAACCACTGATGATGTTCATTCAGTCAAGTGAGAACATCGGAATCAGGAGCCTGTTTAACGTAAGTGCCTCATTGTTTGTTCAGTATCTTACACTTATTGTCAATACAGATATTAGAGGTGAATTGATAATAGAATAAAAAAATGTTTTCAATCACAATATTGAAACAATTTAAGACTGTCATCAGGTTTTATTCAAAAGGATCTGATGATGAAAAAAACACACCTACACATTGGAGGTGTGTTTTGCAGAGCAAACCTTTCACTGAATTATTAAACCTGTGAAATTTTAATAAAGATATGAAAAACTTTTTTTTCCTGTGTTTTCTGCCAAATTTTGTTGCTCAGTACTAGAAATAGTCTTGCAGACAGCACAACGTGGCACCTCTTTGGTTCATCATTGCTTTCAATGGCAGTATAGATAGATAGATAGTGATAGTATTGACCTGGAGGTTGGACAGGTGGACTTGCAGTAGGACCCATCTGCCAACAAATATGACACTGGTAGCACTTCTGTAAGACCATTTACTCTCAACTACTCATTGTGTGTATTTGTGGGAAGTCAAATGGTTGTTATACATGTTAAAATGGTTAATTTAAACCTTAAGAAAAGATCCCATGAAAAAGTAAATGTATATACCGTGTGTTAAATTAGGTAATTAAAAAAAACACAATTATAAGAATTGTATAAAAGAGAAATTGAATAAAGAGAACTCATGTAGTAAGAATATACAAGGAAATGCTGATGAATTTAATTACCCTTTTGTTCATGTAGGCCATGATTTATATGATAAAACAGGTGTTACTTATAGTAACAAGAATTCAATGTTTTTGGAGGAGTCTGTGAGAGTGACACTAGTTCTATAATTAAAGAATTAAAGAATTAACTGATTGTAAAGATAATATTTCACTTGTTAAAGAAGTAGTTGTTCTGAAACCATTTGCACATGACAGCAACAGATTCTTTCTAACAGGGACCTTCCCTGGTAGAACGAAAATAACTAAAGTGATACCTATTTACAAGAAAGGTGTTTTCAAATTATAGCCCAGTTTCTCGTTTATCACAGTTTTCTAAGAATATTGAAAAGTTATTTGAACCAAAGCTTGGTGCCTTTGTTGAGAAAAATGAGCAGTTTTGTGACCATCATTATGGCTTCAGCAAGAGATTGAAAACTTTGGCAGTGATGGAATTTGTAGAAAACATAGCAAAAGCAGTGGATGAGAAACATGTTTTTGACTTGCAGAAGGCATTTGTTACAGTTTATTTCTACAGAAATGTAAACATTACGGTTTCAACGGGGTAGTACAACTTTGATTAAAGAATTATTTAAATAATTGGTCTCAATATGTACATGTAAATAACACCAAATCATTTTTAAAAAAGTAAGTTGTGGTGTTCCACAAGGATCAGTAAACAAACCAAAGTTATTTCTACTTTATATTAATGCCATTTATAATGTATCTAAAATATTTAAATGCATTATGTTTGGAGATGATACAAGTTTATGTTGTTCAGGAAATTATATAATGTAGCTGTTAAACATGGCAGAGAGGGAGTTTATGGTTCTACAAACATGGTTTGATTTGAATAAATTAACACTTGTCATTTATGGTTTTGGGAGGCGGCAGGGCTCATCACAACATTAAGTTGTACTTAAATGGAGTAGAAATTGAATAGGTTTATAAAATAAAGTTTTTGGGAGTAATTACTGATCACAAACTATGTTGTAAGACCACATATTGATTATGTCAAGCGAAAATTATCCAAATCTATTGTGATACTTTACAAAGTGAGAGAATTATTAAATAAGAAATGCCGGCTTGTATTATAAAACTCACTCATATTGCCCTACATATCATATTATTTTTAAATAAATATATAAATAAATATAGTGAATTATAAAACTTCACAAAAGTTTTGAGACAACTTGTGTGACAAAAAGGATTTGTTAATGACTGCCTTTTATTTATAGAAATATTTGATTAACATTTATTTCATAGGCAGCCAAAACTAGAATAGGCAGATATAAGCTATTAGGTTCAGCCTATTCCTTTTGTTTTTTAATGTTATGTATGCTTACATTCCACTGTGTATACCTAACCAAAATAAAGAAATGATGATGATGATGATGATGGGTATGGTTACATGGTGTTACAATTCCAAATTAAAAATTCTTTATCAAGGGGTTTACCTGAGAGCCTTCTCTTAATTTTACTGACAGCCAACATGACTCATGTATAGACACAGGAAGTAAACAAACCATAATAAGTACAATTTTTGCTTCAATTTTCTATATGCTATATATAATTTTTTTGAAGTACTAGCTGAACACAAGCATATTGCTTCACCTTTTTAGCAGCTGAGGAGTAGAAGAAAAATAAAATATCAAAAACAGGGGGCAGAAAGCCACTCATGAGCGTCATTGCAGCGGGACAAGGTAATGAGCATGTGCAGAGTGACCCAAATTAACAGAAGAGCGGGATGAAGGTTTACATGAACAAGAAATAAACTAATTATGCTAATAAATGGGAATAAACCAGCCACTTTAATTGGAATTAAGTTTAATATTAAATTTACACACTTTTGTTGATGCAACTTAAGGAATTGTCCATCCATCCATCCATTTTCTACCGCTTTTCCCTTAATGGGGTCGCGGGGGGGCTGGAGCCAATCCCAGCTCACAATGGGCAAGAGGCAGGGTACACTCTGAACAGGTTGCCAGTCCATCCCAGGGCCAACACACACAGACAAACAACCATACACACTCACACTCACTCCTATGGGCAATTTAGAGTCTCCAATCAGCCTATCCCCAAGGTGCATGTCTTTGGACTGT
>JBAMHV010000013.1:18507035-18520232 GCA_037177535.1 Pseudomugil gertrudae
CAATAAACCTGTAATCATTTTCACTTTTACAACCAGACTCCTCATTCTTGACAGAGAAGTTTTTGCCTCAACAAGTCCGAGAAGCTCACTCATGTTTTATAATGGAATCAGTATGAGTTCTAGATGTTGCTGTGTACAGAACTTGGGTCAACAGTATTGTTTATAAAGTGCTCTACAAATTGGATTAAACTGGGTAAATGTCTTGTGGTTTCTTCACACACTCAGTGTATGGTAGTGTGACCGTTTTCTTGCATCATCAGGGTGGCACTGAATATGTGCAACACTTTGTCTCTAAGTTTAGTTAGCTTAGCAAGGCACTCTTCTGACTGCACCAGGTTCAGGTATCACAGGGCAGAGCCGGCTTTTTGACTGAGTTTGTGGACTTTCTTCATCGTACTTTTTAGAATGCTGCAATAGAAAACTTAAGTAGGCAGTTAAATAAAATGTGATTACTGTAAGCTAAGTGCAAGTACCTAAAAATGCAATTACTTGCTTGAGTAAATGCACCTAAGATACTTTATATTGATTGTGGAAACCCTGATAAAAAAAAGAACAAAGTTCAATAACTTTACTGATTTGATAAAACCCCAATATAAATGGCTATCCATGAAAAGCACACCTACAATTAATCTAATAAAGTAGTATGACAAAGTACGAGTCTGAATTCACAAAGCTGGCTCAGGACAATTTGTCTTCTCACATATGCAAAGAAAAAAAAAGTATCTGTAAACTGAAGCTGCAATAAATCAATCTGTTCTTCGCTGTTGGAATAAGCTTATGCTATCACATTGATTTGTTTCATTGTTCTGAACTATGAACACATCTTAGGCTGTCACTGACCTTTCACATGAACTGGATTTCAGCACTTTTAACAGTTGATAAGGTTACTTGATAAGATTGTCACTTGGTTATGATAAGTTTTGATTAATTGGGTGAAAAACACACTGTGTTCAAGTGTAAAAGAAATCGGTGACTTACAAGATAGAATTTAGAGAGTGCATTTGATATTAGATCAGAAAAAATATCCTTTGGATGAAACTATAAAGCAGCAGAGAAAAGTTATTAGAATGACTTGTGAGGTTGTAGCACCACAATGTGGTGAAATGGGAGAATTGTTTAATTAATTTTCTAAAGAATCTGCAAGTATTTACAATTAAATTCATTTTCTGCCTGATGTGAGCTGAATGTATCAGTTTTGGTGCATATGAGTATTTGTTCTGAAAAATACACACACACACACACTCAGACACATTCACATATATATTTATATTTCACATCTATGTTTCACATCTAATTTGTACAAGTAAACCACACAGATCCACTTAGTTGTTAAATGTTTTTGAATACTTACTATGCAGTATTTTCTTTTCTTATCATAACATGTTATTGCAAATGAACTACTGAATGGTTGTTTTACATGCCTGGTTGGGCCTGTGCCGAGAAGACAAGTTCACTATTTTGTCATGCATAGATCGATTCTGAGCAACATTTGTTTGAAAGTGAAGCCACTGCAGAAGTGCCTAAGTTCACCCATATTTCCATTATGGGCTGCCTGCAAAAGGAAGTGAATCCTCACAACACCCCTCAAAATCATCACAGCTAAAAAGGCCAACTTTCCTGCAGACTGCATAAATAAGCATGTTTACTACTCAACACAAAACATAGAACACCCACTGTGGGGTGCCAAGTGTATAACCAACATTAACATTATTGCTAACATGTTTTCATTATTTATCTCACACTCTCATATTTTGCTTTTTTTTTTATTAAAACACACTTTCACATACACAAATACAGATGTCAAATATAACATTTATTCTAAATGTTACATCTAAATATAAATCTTAATGTTAAATCTAAATATTAAATCTAAATGCTAAACATTAAATCTAAATGCTAAGCAAATATCATTGAAGCTTGCTGTAGGATCCAAAGAGGTGAACTACACAAGCAAAAATCATATGATGTAGCCTCATCAATATGTTGGGACAGGATTGCTTTAACATTCATAAGATCAAGAATAGGTAGAACACAGTGTCAATAACTGCAATAGCAGTCTCAGTCATCAGAATCAGCAAGCTCCACCCAAAATGCTCAACATGCTACAATATAGTGTGAAAAGTTAGAATAAATGTCTTACTGTGAGGTACCTTAGCCTCCTATAACAGCGTGCTAGATCTCTGCTGTGGGGAGAGAACATAAATCTGTGTTTTTTTATTTTTGCACAAAGTTAAAATCTGAAAGACATAATGCCCAGCGAGGTATATGCATACCTTGTTCGGTAATATTCCTGACTTAAGTAAAAGAAGAAGAAGAAGAACTTTATTCATCCCAAGTTTGATATAAAGTATATACTGCATAATATGCTGGTAGCGCTGGTTCCCAGTCCTCTCATTTCACAGCTGCAATCCATTTATGTGCATCCGCATGACACCGGAAGTCTGTAGAACGACAGCCGTTCTTTTGGCCTGGCCTGTTTTTATGATTGTTACTGATCGGTTGGCATTTTTAATTTCGTTGTACATGTTACAATGACAAATAAACATCTATCTAACATTAAACATTTAGATTTATATTTGGATATTTATTTTTAGATTTAATATTTAGAATAAATGTTATATTTGACATCTGTATTTGTGTATGTGAAAGTCTGTTTTAATAAAAAATAGCTAAATATGAGAAAAGTGAGATAAATAATGAAAACGTGTTAATAATATTATTAATGTTAGCCAGCTAACAGCGTGCCCATTCGGCCCATCTACCTCCATTAGCCTGTTAGCTTCATTTAGATCCCAGGTAGCTTGGTTTGCTCGCTACAGCCAACTAACAGGGACAGACAAACAGCCCTTCATGATTCACACACATGAAGTGCTTTTCAAAAATGTGTATTATTTTCTGTAGCAAGTCTGACACTCAGGTTTATGTTACAATACTCTATTTTAACAGCTGAAATACAGTGAAAGGTCACTGATAGCCTGATATTAGCGTTTAGTCAGTTAAAATCCAGAGTTAGCAACCAACAGAACATAAGTGACATTTACAAAAGGACTTATAGAAAAGTATAGAAAAGTAAAGAATGGGAAATAATGTAAGTGTTGTATAGATGTTGTCATTGTTTGATTTTATTTTGTTATGTTGAAAAAAAAGATTTATTAGAACAGTTGTACACATAGTAGGATTTAATCCTAGTTTTTCTTCTACTTTTACTCAAGCATGTCAGTTTCAAAGGTGGATGGGTGACATTCCTTCAAGGTTGTGCCTCTCATTCAGCTTTGAAATGTGGGATTACAACTGCTGCCTCATACTGAATAAGCAAATGTGGAATAAAATCCCCCCTTTTTAAATTTATTTTGATGGTGCAATTGTAGCAATGAAACTACTACAGGATTGCCCTGTCTCTGAGAGAGGGGCAGAAATTATTTTATGCATGTGGTTATGCATGTGGTAAGGCTGTTACATTTCCTAATGGCTTAATAGCCTTATTAACCTCAAAGCTTTTCTACACAGCCAACAGGTTAGTGGTTGCATAACTAACACAATGAAATCATTGAAAAAAAAAAAAAACTTTTAACAGGTCCTGCACTGTTATTGGCTTCTACTTGGCTTTTCATTAGCATGTAAGAGTATCCATTTTTATTTGAATGAGTTTTTGACTTTTTAAAACCAGTATGACAGGTCCTCACTGTAATCTGTTCCTGAATGGATGAAGTAATATGTAATAAAGGTTTAAATTCTGTGAATTACACCACTGGAAGAAACGGTTGTTGGTTTGCACTCAAACAGCTTTGAATGCAACCACTCCTACTTGGCACACAGCAATTTGTAAATGTAATCACATCTTGTTTTATTTTCTCTTATCTTTTTCCAGCTTCCTAACATACTCACCTGTACTAAGCAGAATAGAAAAAAGGTATATATGTATTCTAAAACATTCTAAAACAAAAAGTGGTGAATGCATATTTACTTTTTTTTAAAAAGTCTTTTTTACTTTGTTATGGATCCTCTGAGGCTGGCAAAAATCATCTGCCTACTTCTAACTTTACACTTCACTCTCACTGGTTATAAGAAACACACCGAATTAATGCGGAAAAGATCATTTGAACAACTGTGTAGAAGTTCTATTGCACTTTTCTCTTCCTATACAAACAACACCATGAAACACTGGCACAAATCATGTTTAAAGCATATAATAATTTACTTTGCTGCTGTACTCAAAAGCTGTTTCAAGTTAGAGAGAGTCAATATGATATAAGGAGAAAAGATTGTTTAAAAAAAACCAAGATAAGAACAAATGTTAAGCAGAGATGTGTTTCTGTTAGAGGTGTGAATTTATGGAACAGTTTTGATAATGACCTCAAGAAATGTAGTTCACTGGCTTCATTTAAAAACACATTTAAAGCTAAAGTATTAGATAAATATAAAAATCAACTCGAAAAACTGTAAAAATGTAAATATTGAACTTTTGAGTTATATTTGCTCAGAAATTGTCATGCATCCTCTTTATGTATGCAAGTCTTTGAGATGAAAGTTTTTATGTTTTGTTTTTCTTTTATTTATAGAATTGGTTGTGTAAAAAGGGTTGGCGTAATAAGCTTATGCTTCAGCCAACACCTTTTTGATTAGCCATTTCTTGTGTTTTTCTTTTCTGTTTTTGTGCATGAAATTATGTTTTGATGTTAATCAAATAAATAAAAAAAATAAAATAAAAAAAAAACACGCTGTCTACAGTTCATCCTGGAACTGCTTTATTAAAGAAATAGCCTCTAAAGTTGTCTGTGGAAACCTGCTGGCACATTTCCCACCCCCCAAAATCCTCATTGGATATGAACTTTCCCTTCACTAAAACAACAAAGTAATCTGTAATAGTGCTCCATCCTCCTTTCTTTTACCAAAGTCCATCTAATATTTTAGTGTGGAGAAACATAAAGCAAAAGAAAATGTGTTATTTTGGTTTTTAAGACTTACTTTCCCTACTTTCTTCTTGTTTTTTTTACTTGAATGAGTTTATGTTTACCAGGGTAAAGTGTGTTTGAACCAAAGTTCAAATTCCATGCATCGCACAGTCCGTTTGATGCTATCAACCAACAGCAAAAGGAGGGGTGTTGGTTTCCTATTACATGTAGCTTTGCACGCTATCACTCTCAGTACAATAGCTGCAGATCTACCTGTGTGCGTGACACTGAAAACGAAAGAAAAGGACAAATGCCCTAAGGGTACACGTGTTTATTATTCAGAGGGAGGAGACAGGGTAACAGAGAACTATGCAGTACATGCATAACCTCCATGACTGACTGCTTTACTTTAACCATATAACAGTTAAAATTAGAGCATTGCACACCGTTAAACAGAAAAGATTTTCTTGGTTCTTAAGCATCTACAGCAAAATAATAAAGTCACATTGTAGAAAGAGTAACTAGAGACAAAGTCTGAATGCTGTGACCTCCCCCCACCAACTCAACTGGGAATCACCTCTCTGTCTTCCTGGGTTTATGTAACAGCCTGACTCAAAACACAGCCTCCACTTCCTGCAAAGCTTAAACACACACTCACTCACACACATAAAGCTTCCTCTTAACAACAGTTGCCATCAGCTTCCCAGCTAGGCAGCTTGCAGAGCAGAGAGAGGCAATGAGCACCGGGGTGTGGTTTCCTGCAGTGGGACTGCTGGCTTGGATATGTTGCCTCAGTCTGGGGCCTGTTCAAGGGGGGAAAGTGCTGGTTATGCCTGTGGATGGAAGCCACTGGCTCAGCATGAAGATACTGGTGAAGGAACTTGGACGCAGGGGCCACGAGATGACCGTTCTGGTGCCTGAAAGCAGCCTGTTGATCCAAGGCTCAGACAGCTACAAGACTCAGATCTACAAAGTGCCGTATACCCAAGCTGAGCTGGATGCTAATTTCAAAGACCTCAGAGAAGGAGTGTTTGTCAAGGCACCAGGAATCACAGATATGTTCGTCAATGTAAGGCGTTTGGTGAACTTTACTTCTCTCCAGGTGGTCGGCTGTGAAGCTCTGCTGGACAATGAGCCTTTAATGGGACAACTGAGGGGAGAGGGGTTTGATGTCTTGCTTACAGACCCTTTCCTTCCTTGCGGTTCTGTGCTGGCTAAACTTTTTTCAATTCCTGCTGTTTATTTCTTGCGTGGGCTTCCATGTCAACTGGACACCAGAGCTAACCAATGCCCATCTCCTCCTTCCTACATTCCTGCATTCTTTTCTGGCAACACACCCCACATGACCTTCCCACAGAGAGTAAAAAATATGATGATGCATATTTTGGAATCCTACATCTGCAAAATATTGTATCAACACTTTGACGAGCTGACCAGCAAACATTTTGGAAATGGCATGACTTATACAGAACTTATAAGTCATGGAGCTGTCTGGCTCCTCAGATATGACTTTGTGTTTGAATGGCCCAGACCTCTTTTACCAAACATGGTTTTAATTGGTGGGATCAACTGTGCAAAGAAAGCTCCCCTGCCAGCGGTGAGTATGTAAATAAATAAATGTGTACAAGGGAAACAAGCATACTTTTGGATTTATTTAAATAATTAGAATTAGTCAGAAAAAAACCAAATTTAAACTTTATAAGTTTACTTATATGTTTTAATTAACATGTGCTTTTAGAAAACATGGTAATGTTTTTAAAATGTTTGCATTTGTAAAAATGTTTTTAGGAAATTCGTAACAGAAGTTTTGGTGTTTTGACTACCTTTTTTTTTCTTTCTGGACACAAAAAAACTGTTACAATGCTGAAGTGAATGTGAGGACAATTTAGCTGGATTTTGCAGATTTTTTTAAATGGTGTAGTTGAGAATTACCTCTAAATGCTGAGGCTGGTTTGCCTGCTGACTGTGATCCAGATTTCTGGACTGCAGCCAACACAGAGAAAAGCGCTATGGGCCTGTTGTGTCAACAGGGATCAGCTACGTGTAAAGCCAGTAGGTTGGTTAAAATTGGTACAAAGAGTGACTGTGCTGGAAAGGCTAAAAAAACATTCTCACAATGTTAATGTCTTCTCCCATGTCCTTGCAGGACCTGAAAGAGTTTGTGGATGGCTCAGGAGATGATGGCTTTATCGTTTTCACGCTGGGTTCAATGGTGTCGAACATGCCAGAGGAGAAAGCTAAAATATTTTTTGATGCATTTCGGCAGATTCCTCAAAGGGTAAATGAGGAGCTCAGATTATTATATTATGTCATGATAAAGAGCTCACTGTTCTTTGAAACATCAGATAAAAATGGATTAGGTTTAAAGTTACTTTAATTAATTCAATATGCATGTTTCAATATGACTTTAGACTTTCAACCTTCATTAAAATTTAATTAATTTGTACTTATTAGATAAAAAATTGAGTTTTTAATTATATTTACACAAGAATATCAAAATATTAATCAGGAACATTCACTCTTTGCATGCATGCCTAAACCTGATCAGGTTCAACCACTAGACTTTGTCCTCTGCTTTGTAAACTTTGCTCTGTAAACATGACTCAGCACTTTTCATGAGCTCATGATATGATTTGTGTTTCAGGTTGTGTGGAGATACACTGGTGCTCTACCCAACGATGCTCCAAAGAACGTCAGGATTATGAAATGGTTACCTCAGAATGATCTCCTAGGTGTGATTAATTTCTCCTGGAAAAATTAAATCATTCTATTAAAACTTCTGGAGAACATTAGTGAATTAAACCTGTGACTCCTTTCTGTGTCTGTCATCACCAGCTCATCCCAATGCTAAGGTCTTCATGACACATGGAGGTACTCATGGTATCTATGAAGGTATCTGTAATGGTGTCCCCATGTTGATGTTTCCACTTTTTGGAGACCAGAGAGACAATGTCCATCGGATGGTGGTCCGTGGGGTAGCAGAAAAACTCAGTATATTTGAAATGACAAGTGAAACCCTGGTGGCTGCTCTGAAGAGGCTCATTCATGATAAAAGGTGAGAAAACTCAGTGCAGATTGATCCCAGTCACTGATATCTTTATATTGAGTTCAGTATCTCTGAACATAACATTGTTCCTCCTCAGTTACAAAGAGCAGATGGTGGAGTTGTCTCAAATACATCTAGATCGCCCTGTTCAGCCCTTGGACCTGGCTGCTTTCTGGACTGAGTTTGTCATGAGACACAAAGGAGCCACACATCTAAGGGTCGCTGCACATGACTTGAACTGGATTCAGTACCACAGCCTGGACGTCATCGGCTTTTTAGCCATTATTATATTGACAGTTTTGTGGCTGTTAATTAAATGCTGCTCATTTTTCACTCGCAAGTGTTTTAGGAAGAGTAATGTCAAGAAGAAATCAGAGTAATGACCGTCATGATGTGAATGGTATCAAGACAGCTGTGGAGTGTGCTGTACAGTGTTTATTTTTATTATGTGTCATTTTATACATTCATCTGTAACACATGTGAAAAATAATGCTGATAGTGATTTTTTTAAAGCCATCAATTCCTCCTTAACAAAATTTTAAATGAATAAAATGAGTTTTGTTTCAAAAACACATGGCCATGAATTTTGTATAATTTCAGTTTTTAAGTATATGCAGTTTTCCTTTTTTTGGCTTCATACTCTAGACTTTCACTCCTCTCATTCCTCTGTGAGCTTTTTAAGGGCCAATACAGTAAATTTTAAAGATCAATTTTAATTTTTCAAGCGTTATTAAATATCTTTTTTATTGCTTATCCACTTATCTAAACACTAATTACATTTTCCATTGATTTTTTATCTTGTACCCATGATCTGATGATTATTTTGTCTAAAGTTATGTGAACACGTGATCATGCTGCTGCTAATATTTAACAATGCTAGTTTACAGTAACAGCATCAGCAGTGCTTGAAGATATCAGTTTAGATAATGAGAAAAACAACATATTTTAGGATTTTAGTATAAATAATAGCTGTGGTGAAATCAAAAATTGCTTTCATGTTCACATTTATTATACAGCATGTCAGGAATGGCTGACAGGTTCTCTTGACGGGTCCTCAAGAGCTGCAGTCCTGCAATTTGTAAGAATTTCCCTACTGTAACACACCTGACTCGGACCAATGGATAATTAACAGAATTGTGCAGATTTTGATGTTAAACTATGCACAAGTCCACTAATTATGTCTGATGTGTGTTGCATCAGGGAAACACCTAACATTTGCAGGAATATGGAACTGAGGACAGAAGGTGTTCACCCCTGCTGTGTCGAATATCCAGCACAGAAGCCACAGTTATATTGCATTAGCTGAAGTTATAATAAAGCAATTTCACAAACATTTGATTGCAAGTTTATTTGTGTGGCACTTTCCATGTAAAAGACAATGAACGCTGCTTTATATAAAACTTCAAAAGCAGTGCAGATGGTGCTAAGAAAGCATTAACAAGTAGTACATAAATAAAGTAAGAAATAACAAAAATCAGAACATAATCATAATGAAAATAAATTAATCTAAATTTATTAAAAACATGTTGCTGTAAAAGTCACTGTACAGATTTAATGCACAGGCAGTGTTTTTTTGTTTTCCAAAACCAATATAAGTCACTGTATATACTAGGTGCTGTTGAACATAACTGGCTGCTCTTCCAGTCGCTCGTCTTGTTTCTCGTTCACCACTGGCACCACACTCACTCTCATAAACAAAGCACCACTAATAGGCAATATGAGGTTGACAGGCAGCGGGATAGAAACAATAAGTAGCAATCAATAAGTTCAAAAGGATTCCTGTAGACGCAGAAATGGGTAGGAACTATTTCTGCTGCGCCCTTCATTCACTGCTCTCAGTCCACTCTGACACGCACCGATGATGCCCGATGATATTTGAGCCTCATAAACAGTAAAGATGCATAGATAAGTGTGTGAAAACCACATACCTTTCCAAATGTCTGACAATTAATCTTATCAGCGAAGCAGAGGGGTTAAGGTTATGATAATAGCTGCATGGTGAAAACAGACGTTACTGCATCCTTTAGCACTGCAGGCAGGTACAGTCTGAACCAGAGGCAGAAAATGTGGAGCTGATGAAGATGTGCAACACTTGACTTATGAATCAGTTTAAGCCTGTCGGTTTAAGTTGTTGTGTTGATGTTATAACAGCAAAAATCCCCCACTGTCTTAAACCTGAGGCAATCTGTCCTAAATGTTTAGAGAAAGTTTAAATATGGTTATCAAATACGTAAAGAAATAAGACAATTCCACAATATAAATTGCATTCATGTTGTGAAACAGTTCTACTTGCAGAGTAGATCATTACAGGTACATTAAACGAGTCAGTACTTGCCTAACACTGTGAACTTTAAAAAAAATAGCTGGAAAAATCCAGTTTATTTTGACGGGTGAATAACTGAATAACTAAAGTGTAAATGTAGAGTTAAATATATGCTGATGAGTTTTTTTTTAAACAGACTAACCTGACAGCTCTCATTCCTTTGGGTCATTACTGACTACAGACAGAGATGTTTCCTTATTCCAGAAGCTTCTACGGGATCCATTTAACAATAACATAAACAGCTGAATTACAGTCTTATTATAGAAGATGTAGATATATCTGAAATAATATTTACTTTATTTGCATACTTGATAAAAAATTTGTTTCAAAATGTTTGAGTCAAATCTAAAATGACCTTAGATAATATAAGGAAGGTGTGGATAGGTGTGGATTGGCTATCTTTGTATGTGCCTATGCGTGAGTGTGTCTGTGTGTGTGTGTGTGCGTGTGCGTGTGTGTGTGTGTGTGTGTGTGTGTGTGTGTGGGGGGGGGGGGGTATTGTTAAGTTGTCTTTTTTTGTTTGCTTGCTTTTGTGCCTGTTTGTCCGAGTGTTTACCACAGCTGACCATTGCAAAGAAAATGAAAAAGGAATTAAAACTCACCAGTGTGAGAAATGCTTGATTTTGTGCTGCAGTGAGTCACAAACCATTTCAGACAACTCAGGCGTTTCAAAATTGCCGAGCAGAAAAGATCCTCTGCTCTTCTTCTCAAACATTTTTCACCTGGTGTGATCATAGCAATCCCAAACTGGCTTCCACTTCTTTTGGCAAGCCTCGGCATCGACACCCAGCACACCTTCAATTTGTTGCCAACTTTTAAGGCATGCGTGTTTATCACTGTACAAAGATTAAGAAAAATCCAAGAAATACTGGTAGTTATGGTTAAGGTTCAAGAAAGGCTTTTCAAAGCTATCCGCCATTGCATTTTTATCTAACCTTGTGTTCATGCTTTTGTTCGATGAGCGCTTCTAGAGATCAAGTCAATATTGCACCTCATGCAGGTGACACAATATCTTGCCTCAACAAGTGTGACCCATGTGCCAAAGGTATGCCTAGAATATATATAATCATGATAGTATGTAGACATGTCACCAGCAGCAAATATGTCCTAGCCCCCCTCCTGTGAGGGATGGTGGTGGCAGTATTATGCTGGGGAATCTTTTTGGTCATTTATCATAATGATGGATGGTGAAAAAGAACAAGAAAAGTCTCAAGAAAATCAAAACACTGAAAAATGTTTCAATCTGGTCAGAAAATGAAGACTGTGATGGAAGTTCACTCTCCTGTGACGCCAAGCATACAGTTTTTATGTCAAGTAGCTAAACCATCAAAGATGTACGGATTATTTTGTAAAACAGTGTACATATCTTTTTTCAGAAAGGGTAAAGGAAACATAATTATGTGACCTGTAGAAGATTGGTTGGTGGTATTTACATTGCTACCATAACTTACAAGTAACTGACTGATTTAGTTAACCGTTTTATAATCAAGATCTTTCAAATTGATAAAGAATGTCTTGACTTTAAAAGTCTACAGGACAATAACCATTTCATGTTAAAGAATGATTAACTGAGGACAAAGTCTGAGGCTGAGACTTCCCTTCAGCCAACCTGAGATTATATAACAGCTGATTCAAAGTGCAGCCTACATGTCCTGATCAAACAAATCAAACAATCACTCGTATACACAAAAAAAACCTCTTAACAGTTGCCATCAGCTTCCCAACTAGGCAGCTTGCAGAGCAGAGAGAGGCAATGAGCACCGGGGTGTGGTTTCCTGCAGTGGGACTGCTGGCTTGTGTATGTTGCCTCAGTCTGGGGCCTGTTCAAGGGGGGAAAGTGCTGGTTATGCCTGTGGATGGAAGCCACTGGCTCAGCATGAAGATACTGGTGAAGGAACTTGGACGCAGGGGCCACGAGGTGACCGTTCTGGTGCCTGAAAACAGCCTGTTGATCCAAGGCTCAGACAGCTACAAGACTCAGATCTACAAAGTGCCGTATACCCAAGCTGACCTGGATGCTAATTTCAAAGACCTCAGGGAAGGAGCGTTCATTGAGGCAGCAGGGATCGCAGATATGTTCCTCAATGTGGAGCGTATTGTGAACTTCACTTCATTCCACGTGGTCGGCTGTGAAGCTCTGCTGGACAACAAGCCTTTAATGGGACAACTGAGGGGAGAGGGGTTTGATGTCATGCTTACAGACCCCTTCCTTCCTTGCGGTTCTGTGCTGGCTAAACTTTTTTCAATTCCTGCTGTTTATTTCATGCATGGACTTCCATGTCAACTGGACATCAAAGCTAACCAATGCCCATCTCCTCCTTCCTACATTCCTACATTTTTTTCTGGTAACACACCCCACATGACCTTCCCACAGAGAGTACAAAACATGATGATGTATATTTTGGAATCCTACACATGCAAATTATTGTATCAACACTTTGACGAGCTGACCAGCAAACATTTTGGAAATAGCATGACTTATACAGAACTTATAAGTCATGGAGCTGTCTGGCTCCTCAGACATGACTTTGCGTTTGAATGGCCCAGACCTCTTTTACCAAACATGGTTTTAATTGGTGGGATCAACTGTGCAAAGAAAGCTCCCCTGCCAGCGGTGAGTATGTAAATACATGTACACTAAGGGAAGAAGCAATTGTTTTAAAGTAACTTAAAACTTTATGGAGAGTCAGAAAAAAGAAACTTAAACTCTGTAAGGTTTTAAGCATCAGAAAACCTCAACCAGTCTGGACAATGTCTTCTGATTGACAAATGTTATGTGGGATCATGGGAATGGTTAAAATATTATTAGGGTTCGAGCCATACGAAGTATGGGAGAACCCTATTGTTACTGGAATGTTTTTAGGGTTCGAGCCATACGAAGTATGGGAGAACCCTATTGTTACTGGAATGTTTTTAGGGTTCGAGCCATACGAAGT
>JBAMHV010000013.1:18520599-18531478 GCA_037177535.1 Pseudomugil gertrudae
GTTGATTATGTTCAGCTGTTTCTCGTTAAGTTCTGTGTGTATATAGTCTTTGGGGTTTTCAGTTGTGGGTGCGGGTTCATTGTTTCGGCTTAGTGTTTCCATAGAGTGTTTCTTGTTATATGTTTCACGGTTACGATTTCTAGTTCACTACAGTGGGTAGTGTTTTATTTTGTGTCTTTAGTTTTGTTTTGGTTATGAGAAATAAATTTAGATAATCTGCAATTCTGCTGCCCTCCCGTATCTTCACCTGCACCTGGGTCCACACCTCACTTCCGCGTTGGCTCAACCTGACACTGCTACCTTTGTTGGGGTCATGTTGATAGAAACCTCTTTTTTGTCTAACAGCTCAAAATGTTTTTCTTACCTCTGAAAATTTCATATGTTTTGACAATGACATGGACACCTCACAGGTGTGCAGATCTTCAACAGAGTTAGTCGCTATTAACAGATGCATTCTTTTTGTGCGCCTTTGTATCCATCCATCCATCTTCTACAGCTTTTTCCCTGAACGGGATCGCGGGTGGGCTGGAGCCCGTCTTTGTATCTTTTGTTTTAAAATGATTAGAAATTATAGTTGACTTTACACGTACTGTCTAGTACGACGGAGGATTAGGGCCACACTGGAGAAAAATTTGGAGGATTAGTTTTTTCCTCCCTTTTTCACTTTAAGAATAAAGTCAAAATACAGTTTCAAGAATAAAGTAAAAGAAATCAAATTGGAAACAATAGGCGTGTTTAGCTAACAATACCTGATCAAGTTAATTAGTACACTGTAACCACAGTCATGAATCTATTCACAAAATTAATAGTGTAAAGGATTTATTGTTCAGTAAGTTTTTACTGTTTTATTTTGACCAGACCAGAAGTCTGCGATTTGGGGTTGTGGGAAAAACGGGCTTCTGATCACAGTCTATGCTTCTGACCGAGTCTGACGAATAAAGACAGCAGTTGTAACAGTTCTGCTGAATCTCTCCATGTTCTTATTTTATATGTAATATATGCAATAGTAACAATAAAGAGATAAAAAACAACAGAATTTATTAAAACTGCATTATGAACTTAATTACACATAGACCTTTTTGTATGTGATCGCCCTGTTTTTTTTAACTTTATTTTCATTTTGACTTTATTCTCAACATTTCAACTTTTATTCTTGAAACTGTATTTCAACTTTATTTTTGACATTTCAACTTTATTCTCAACATTTCAAGTTTATTCTCAAAGTGAAGAAGGGAGAAACAAAAATAATCCTCCAAATTTTCTTTTTCCCAGTGTGGCCCTAATACTCCTCCGTAGTCTAGCAATGACAAATGTAAGGGAATAGTTTGAGCTGAAGGTCTGAGATAACTAAAGCACTAAGAGAGGAGACTTCTGCCAAGCAGCTAATTTTTTCCAGGATTTTTAAAAATGCCTGTGTCCACTATTCCTTCCTGATCACTTTCAAAATGAAATGAAATCTTAGCCACATTCTCAGATTAAAAACATCTCTTATGTCTCACAGAGTAAGCGTGAAGTACTTCAGTACAAACAATGGCAAACACTCTTTCCACAGAGAAGGCTTTACTTAAGTTTAACACAGTACAAGTGTTACCATCAGTGGGGCACACACGTTCTCTGACAAAACTTTTATCACAGTGCCCTCATGTGACATAACAGTATACAACAATCTAGGGGGGTGGGGGAACTCACAAAAATTAGATGATTAACCCTCCTGGTTCCAAAAACCACATCTACCAAATAGTTTTTGCAAGAATTTGCTAATAGACAGATAAACACAAGCAAAAATATAGTCCTTCTTTGCAGAGGTAATCATACAGTGTAATACGACATTATACTGGAATTGTTTGCATGTGCATCTGAAAGGGAACGTGATTGTGATTTTTACATTCCTGATCCTGTAAGCTGTATTTATAGAAAATAAATTAAAGGAGTTTAAGTCAACAAAAAAAGATTGTGTTGTCATATCTATGCAACATCAGTTTAATAAAAATATTTATTCCAATAAAGACATAGTTTTCTACCTACTGAGGTTGTGAAAAACAATATTTGTAATTTAATTTCTACATCAGTCTGTAAGATACAATCAACTTTATCTTTTAGTGTGACTAGAGGTGAGGGTAAAACAATAATAAAATAAGTTGTTTATGCATAATCTCAAGTATTTTCACAACAGCACCAGAGATGTCTTAATGGGGATTCAGCAAGCAAGTTCTCATACACACGACGGTCCATCTATCAGGCTGTAGAAACAGTAGACTTTAGGACATTTCTCCTTTAATGTTTCCTGTTTCATAACTCTTCAGTTAGAATTTATTTAAAATTAATAAATGAAAATAAATTAATTAATTAGTTAAAATAAATAAATAAAACTCATCAAAATGCTAGGCCCAAGTGTGTGGTGAAGTCTTCTTTAGTAAAAAGGATTTAAAGTTGTTTTTCCCCCATGGAGTTTTTGGCATTCATGGAGGACTTGGGATATTGTTTTGTGGTGTAAGTTTCAGCCCGGTTATGCTTACAGATGAGCGCTTGGTTTTTCATGTAATGTGTTCCATTTTTGAAGGCCTAGCAAAAACTATTTTATGGCGATGCATTGCCGCCTACAACTGGTGTCTGAAACTGACACTGAAATCTCTGAACTCAGCCCTGCCAGTGGATGAACTGACCTTAAGACCATGGGAACAAAAAAGATTTGTGGAAGTATGTGGATAGTGACATTTAAGGGGAGCAACCTATGGAAATAAATGAGTATAAATGGAACAAAACACATTAAGGGTTGAGGATCTCCTTAATCTGACCACAATGTCCCAGAAGGCAAAGTCTAGAACCAGTGAATGTTTCAGAACTTCACGGTTGCATCCCTGTTGATACAGTTCATGTGGTTTTGTTATCTTTCTGAGGTCAAGATCTAAATATATACAAAACATACAAATTAACAACTTTCCAACTCAGCTTATAGGACCAGTTTGTGAGAAGACTGCAGACTCAGGGCTCCACAGCCAGAGTCAAATGCTGTAATTTATCAATTTAAAAGTCAGAGTTGCTGTAATAAAATGCTATCTTTCAAACACTGATTGTCTTGAGTTCAGGCAGCTTGGAAAACACCAAGTCATGTTGAAGAATGATTAACTAGAGAGAACTGAGACAGCTTCACTTTATATAGCAGCCTGCATATCTTTACAGATTTAAACACATTCACACACTAAAAGCCTCCTCTCAAGAACAAGCTCCATCAGCTCTGCAAACAAGACAGCTTTCTGTAGAGAAAGGCACCATGGGTTGCCGGTTGTGGTTATCTGCAGTGGGACTGCTGGCTTGGGTATGTTGCCTCAATCTAGAACCCGTTCAGGGGGGAAAAGTGCTGGTTATGCCTGTAGATGGAAGCCACTGGCTCAGCATGAAGATACTGGTGAAGGAACTTGGACGCAGGGGCCACGAAGTGACCGTTCTGGTGCCTGAAAGCAGCCTGTTGATCAAAAGTTCAGACAGCTACAAGACTCAGATCTACAAAGTGCCGTATACCCAAGCTGAGCTGGATGGAAAATTCAAGCAGATGAGGGAAGAAGTCTTCAAAGATGCACAAGGAATCTCAAATCTAATTTTTAATATACAAGGTTTGGTGAACTTTACTTCTCTCCAAGTGGTCGGCTGTGAAGCTCTGCTGGACAATGAGCCTTTAATGGGACAGTTGAGGGGAGAGGGGTTTGATGTCATGCTTACAGACCCTTTCCTTCCTTGCGGCTCTGTGCTGGCTAAACTTTTTTCAATTCCTGCTGTTTATTTCTTGCGTGGGCTTCCATGTGGATTGGACATTAAGGCCAACCAATGCCCTTCTCCTCCCTCGTATGTTCCTGTGCAGTTCTCTGGTAATACAGACCACATGACCTTCCCACAGAGAATCAAAAACACCTTGATGCGTGTTTTGGAAACATTCCTGTGCAAAATAATGTATCAACACTTTGATGATCTGACCAGCAGACGTTTTGGAAATGGCATGACTTATACAGAACTTATAGGCGAAGGAGCTGTCTGGCTCCTCAGATATGACTTTGTGTTTGAATGGCCCAAACCTCTCTTACCAAACATGGTTTTAATTGGTGGGATCAACTGTGCAAAGAAAGCTCCCCTGCCAGCGGTGAGTATGTAAATAAGTGTATACCAAGGGAAACGAGCAAACCTCCCCTTATATTTTAATGTTTGGAGATTAGTCTGATGAAATTCAGACAATAGCTATGTCTTATTGGGAGGGGAACATTTGCCTCTTGGGTGGCAACTGGTTGTCTGGCGACACGGAAAGTGATATTTTTGATAGAAATTAAGCTGCATCCATCCATAATAATAGCGTACATGAATATCAGAATTTTTATGTACTTTTTTTTTTATAGAACCAGCTCCCAGTGTGGGTACGGGAGGCAGACACTGTCCCTAACTTTAAATACTACTCTACCTGTTAATCTGTCTTTCCTGTTACCTCCACCCCAGTCAGTCGAGACGGATGGCTGCCCTCCCTGAGCTGGGTTCTGCTGGAGGTTTTGCCTTCCTGTTAAAAGGGAGCTTTCCTTCCCACTGTCGCCTAATGCTTGCTCAGGCCGGGGATTGGATTGTAGTCAAGATTCGATCCAATCTTATGGTTTCCCTTATCTTGGCTATTTTGATGAATTGGCTCAAATTGAATTGATTTGATGTCTCTCACACAGAATAGCCACTGGACTGGAAAAGCCTAGGCTTGAACCAGCAACCTTCTAGCTGTGAGGTCACAGCACTAACCACTGCGCCACCATGTTGCCCATCTCATTTAATTTAGGAATAAGCAAGTTGTTCTGTTGTTTCAACATGTATCAGTTACTTGTAAAAACTAAACAAATCAAAAGGATGTTGATTTTGGTACAAAGTGTGATTCTTATTAAAAAATAATGAAACTGGGGAATGTTTCTGACTTTAAAGGGCCTATCTTATGCAAAATCCACTTTTTGAGCTTTTAACCTTCTATTAGTGTTAATTAGAACGAGAGGTGCAAGCCATAGTAAGCTGTTCCCAGAGACCTCGAGCAAGAAATGACTGTCAAAACTATATTATGATGCATGTTGCAAAATGCATAATATTATCATAAATGTGCATAGGATATACTGTGAAACTGCAAATATAGCACAATATGGGACCCCTAATGTTGCTAAAATAAATTGTCAAATATATTTATTAGACAAATGCATGAATGTATCATCCAAGCTCCACAAGGCTGTTTTCCTACATTTATGAAGATAACATCTGACTCTACTTCTCTGCAGGACCTCAAAGAGTTTGTAGATGGCTCTGGAGACGATGGCTTCATTGTCTTCACACTGGGTTCAATGCTGTCTAAAATGCCTGTGGAGAGAGCTACGCTGTTCTTTGATGCATTTCGTCAAATTCCTCAGAGGGTAATGATAAGCTCAGTACATCCCTTTACAAGAGATTAATACAATCAGCTGACTTTTACTCCACTGCTCTTTATACAAATCAGATAAAACACTGATTATGGTTCAAGGTTCTTTAATTATTTCCGTTCGATTATTTATTCTATTCTACAGTCATTTAGCTGAACCTTTTATCCAAACAACGTACATCAGAGAATTAAAACAACACAAGCAAGAAATCAAACCAAAGGGGACATCACAGAAAAATGCCAGAATGCTGCAAGTCTGGTTGGACACAGGTGTTGTCCTGAAGGACACTGGTGTTGTCCTGAAGTGCTAGAGACTCATGTGCTAGAGATTTATGTCCAAAGTACCAAAAAGTCATGAGACAACGTTCTGAGAAAATGAATATGTCTAATGATAATGAAATGTATGATAAAAATGAACAGTATAACCTCATAAGAATGATAAATGACATTTATTTACATGACAGTTATTTACAGTAAATACATAAATAATTCCATTGCAGCACATTTAGAAGGAACAGAACGTTAAAACATAGCAGAACACTCGGGTAGACATGTTTTAAGTGCATTCTCTAGGCATTATGCAAGTGACGCTTATTACAGCCTGTAAATAGAAGGTGCATTTTAATTTGTTATTATAGCCATGATTATCTATTTTTCCTGCCTGAGACTATGGGATAATTTTATGTAAACTTGAAGGCTTCAATGTGCATACAGAGCCCATTGAGACACTGATAGAAAAGATCACATAAAAAAAAAAGTTGTGGCCGTCTAAAATGGGTGTTTTGTAACTATTACCTACATAAATCCTGTCAGTCTAGTTACAATAATTAAGCTGAACATTAAAATTGAGGTAAATTAAACAATTTATCATAAATTTATATTTTAAATAAAGTATGGCTACAAGGTATCTATATTGTTACTTCAAATCCCCAGTGGCCATTCATAAGTAACACGTAGCCACAAGTTTTTTTTTAATTTGACCTCTGCAGCGCCTATGTGTGTGTGTGTGTGTGTGTGTGTAAGTGGAAGTGTATTAAACCTATTAGCCCGAGATTTCACCCTTTAACATACATAAAAAACTTCAGCCGGTTCGGTTGCTGAACTTTGTCCTCTGCTGTAAACATGCCAAACTCATAAATTCAGATGTTTACAAAGTCCATGTTTTCTATCATTTTTTAAAAATTTTATTACAGGTTGTGTGGCGATACACTGGTGATTTACCGAACGATGTCCCCAAGAATGTGAAAGTTATGAAATGGGTACCTCAAAATGATCTCCTGGGTGGGTATCTTTCCTCCAGCAATGTGGAGTCATCACAGTCCATTGAAACTTCTAATAAAATAATCTCAACTGTCAAATATACTAAAAAGATATTCAGTACTCAACTGATTTTTTTAGAAAACGTACTGAAAACTAGCTGAATTTTTTTTTATATAAACTCTGTGATGAGTATTCAAATTTACTCACAATTAAGTTAAAGCAACCTGTGAAAATAAGTTTCCAAATGAGCTGTTTTGCCTCAGAGACATCAGTAGACCCGAGTAGTGTCTTTATTGTCTTATCCATTGCTCAAAATGAAATGTTCTGATTTGCATTTTTTTTTTCTTCATTTAGTTTCACATATCATCAGAATCTCTATCTTTAGTTTACCTAAAAAAGCTTTGCAGCTGTTTAATGTTTTTTGCTTGTTCACATATATTTCTTTTTCACAGCATACATGCTGGATTAAACCTGTGTCTACTTTCTGATTCTGTGTTGTGCAGCCCACCCTAACGCTAAAGTCTTCATGACTCATGGAGGTTCTCATGGTATATATGAAGGTATTTGCAACGCCGTGCCCATGTTGATGTTTCCACTGTTTGGGGACCAGGGAGACAATGTAAAGCACATGGTGACTCGTGGTGTGGCAGTGGAGCTCAGTATATTTAAAATGACAAGTGAAACTCTGGTGGCTGCTCTGAAGAAACTAATCTACAATAAAAAGTAAGAATAATTAATACTGATTAATCCACCATGCTGAAATATACATATTTTGAGATCATTAAGCAACAGAAAATGCATGTAGTTTAACAACTCCAGGTTTGAAACTGCAAAAACTAGATGCTCTATTTCCATTACATCACTGTGTATTGTTCTCCTTCAGATACAAAGAACAGATGGTGGAGGTGTCCCAAATACATCTAGATCGCCCTGTCCAGCCTGTGGACCTGGCTGCTTTCTGGACTGAGTTTGTCATGAGACACAAAGGAGCCACACATCTAAGGGTCGCTGCACATGACTTGAACTGGATTCAGTACCACAGCCTGGACGTCGTCGGCTTTTTGATCATTATTTTCATAACTGCTTTGTGGCTGACAAAGAAATGTTGCATGTTTTTCCTGTGTAAGTGCTTCAGGAAGAGAAATGCCAAGAAGAAATCAGAGTAATGCTGTCATGTTGTAAATGTTATAAACAACACTGTTAAGTTCTAGTGTGATGTACTGTATGGTGTGTATGTGTACAATAAGTGTCTCTAAAATCGTAGACATTTTTGCACTTGGTTGCAACATACATTTGTTTATAAAAAAAACTGGAAATGGTTGTTATCAAGTCATTCTTGAAACAAAATCAATAAAAAAAAAACAATCTGTGTTTGTGGGTTTATTTCTTGTGATTGACTGTTTATTCTATTGTATTTTTTAATCATTTTGCAGACGCTTTTTTCCAAAGCGACGTACATCAGAGAATAAGAACATCACAAGCAAGAAATCAAACAACAAGGGACAGCATAGATGACAGCATAGGACAGCAAGTGACAGACTGCTGCAAGTCTGGTTGGACACAGGTGTTGTCCTGTAATGCTAGACGCAGCATTTTTTAAATTCCCATTCATTTACCAGTATCATCAGTCCTGAGTTGTTGCAAAGAAGAATTTATCAGATCACATGAACTTTCCCAGGCAAAAACTACAACTTGTGTTTAAGATGCCATCCCCACACCTTGTTTTAAGTCAGTTTTTGTCTCCTTGGAGGATGATATTTTAAACATAGTGAATTGCTCTCTTCAGACTGGTGTCGTCCCAGCGCATAGAAAACTGCTGTGGTTCAGCCCACTCTGAAGAGAACAAGCAGACAACTCTGATCCTAACTGTTACAGACCTGTATCCAATTTACTGTTTTTAAGCAAAATTTTAGAAAAGCTTGTTTTAAAACAACTTACAGATTTTTTGAAAGACAAAAAAATCTTTGAGGACTGCCGGTCTGGTTTCGGGACAAAACACTGTACAGAGACACAGCACTGGTCAAAGTTGTCAATGACATCAGAACCAATCTGGACAGAAAAAAATGATCGGTTCTTGTCTTGCTTGACCTTAGTGCTGCCTTTGATACTGTGGACCATGCCATACTTTTGAATCATGTTAATCAGAAGCAACAGCAGATGACCCAGCCAACTAAGGCAATTGCCTTCGTAAAGGGTTGCGAGAACTGTAGGACCCATGAATCCATCAGGACTCCTGGCATTCATACTGGACTGGTAGCTGTTGGACATCCTAAAGAAAAAGCTTTAGTTCCCCTAGCACATTGTTGCAACTCCTAGGACCAGACATTCCCTTGTTTTTAGGGCAGAGAAAACATCATAATGAAGTTCTGTGAGAGGACTGTCTGGGAGGAACTCTTGAAAGAAAGAGGACTACATATGAGAGGGTCATCAATTGCTGCAAACAGGGCTGGAAGGCAAAGTATTTATGCCCATTGAGGTTGAGAGCAGACATTTGTGAAGCAATCACTTCATTAAACTTTGAGTGCTCTGGGCATCACCTGAGTGGAGAGGAGACGAACCATCAAGACTATCACAGAGAAAATTTAAAAAAGCCTTGAGATGGCTACCTCATTGTTTATGTGTTCAGGAACACTGAAGAGATGTATTCTAACAATCAGCAAAAGACAGCAGAGGGAGACAGCCACTGTTACAAAGGCTCTGCCACCTTGGATTGTTTGTCTTACAATCAGCACACATATTGTGGTTTCATGGAACTGCTTGAGACCTATGGTTACAAAAGTGTTTGTTCTTGCAAGAGCTTTTGGCATCAATGGCATCAGTCTGTGTGGCTACAGGTGTGAGTAAAGAGATAGTTGTCATGGTAGACATCTCATTAATTCTGACACATATATTAAAACTGTTTTAATACTATCAGTATTTATATACTATCAGTTTATTAATGCTTTTTTGATAACACCTCATAATCTACAAATTATTGATGATACAGAACAACACAGGAGTAAACATGAGTATTGACCGGCCCACACAGAGCAGCTGTGTCTCACCTTCTTTTTAACAGAGAACCTTCCAAACATTTCTTGCCTTGCCGAGGCTGTAGGCTGAAATGCGTTGGCATGTTTTTATAGATTAAGCCATGACTCAATAAAAGCTTTTTTAAATTAATTAATCCTCTTGAGTGCCTCGGTAAATTTCTTAACTTTCAATATAAACTTATGAGTTTTGGCTCTGGATAACAAATACTGTGTATGACTTGTAAAGAAAAAAAATGCCTTTATAATATTTATAGTTCATGAGGTCTAAATACATTGTTTCTACTGAATACTTTAGACTAATGTATACCATCCTTTACAGGAATAGTAACTGAGCAAAAACAAGGAATCAGAAAATGCAAACTTTTATGGGGTCACCTGAATCACATACAGAGATGTGGAAAACCTTATAGAGTGCAATGAGGGTCCTAAAATAGAGTATGTGTGGCTGCATTCTCGCACTTGTGTGGTGCAACAAAATAAAACTAGTTTTGCATGCGTTGTTTAAACATGTTTTTTTTTTTGCTCTTCCAGGTTTTGATATAAATGTAAGGCAATACTTTGGGGTCACTTGTTTCAAATACAGAGGTGTGAAAAACAGTTACTTTCATAAAAATGTTCATTTTAAAACAATAATTCATGTTACTGTTGATCTGTTCCTGAAGGTCTCTGCATGGTCTAAACTGAATAATTTGACTATCCAGAAAGATAAAACTAGCTAAATAGATAAAATGTCAAGTGGGCATGATTTTTTTTTCATAGTTTAGTGTTAGGTTGGTGTATGGACATGTATGCCAGCTTTTCAAGGGACTGATGATGGATGAGCCCATATAAACAGAAGACTCAGCACAAACAGGCAGGCAGAAACATGCATTATCACAATGGCTATGGTTACATATTTTTTTTAATTCAGAAGGAAAACTTACATAATTCCAAACTAAAGATAGTAATTCCAAATTGAGGTTTACATGGAAACATGTTTATTTGCCTTCTATTAATTCCGCTTTATATCTGTGGTTGCGAAGAGTGCAGACTGGACAGAAAGTGGACATGACTGTTGTAATGGGTGGGTGGTGGCCCAAGTGTAGACCCAAATGCTTTTAAATCCTTCCTTTTAACATGTAAATCATTCATTTATTGTCTGTATAAAGTAGAACTGCAATGCTTTGGT
>JBAMHV010000013.1:18531578-18552524 GCA_037177535.1 Pseudomugil gertrudae
GATTTTATATTTATCAATTGATTTATTTTCTTCTAATCACTGGTTGTATGGTTTACTAATGACACATGACATACAATCATTTATTGTACTATTTCAGCCATTCTTATGCTTTCTAGTTGAGTTTTAATATTTGCCAACTGCAGCTGTGTTAAAGGTGTAAGAGAAATATGCCAAGTTTTATAATGTCTTACTTTTAGAATTGCTTGCAGTTGTTGTTAGATGACTTAATCATTGTCACTGCATCGTATTCTTATATTATTGGAAAAAAAAGTTATTTTTTATTTTCAAAACCTTCTGAATTTCTTTTTCAACAAAGATATATAATACAACTTTACTTTGTCATCTTATTTTCTCAGTTCTCAGACCATGACAGTGGTACTTGGGGCACATGACATCAGCAAAAAAGAAAAAAGTCAGCAAAGGATCATTGTGGGAAAGTACTACCAACATCCACAGTACAGTGAAGGATTTAATTATGACATTATGTTACTAAAGGTAACCTAAAACAAACAAACAGAAAAATCACACGACAAATGTCACTGGCATCTATATGAAGTACTGAGGTTGCTTATGTACTGGTTCATGTCTTAAAAACAGTTACAGCCACATGTTAGGGTTCACACATTTGCAGTGAGGGGACTGAGGATGCAGGTGTCGACAGTTTCACCTGCAAACGCACCTGCTTTACATTTACCTCGTGGTAAATGAACATTTTGTCCAATTTTGTCCAACATTGAAACACAATTCAACACAATCAACTGAGAAACTATAACTGCTGTTTTTTTTCATTTTCAATTACACTCTGTTATCATTACAGTTAAAAACAAATGCCACGCTCAACAAGTATGTCAAGCCTATTAAACTACCAAGGAAAGAGGGGAAAACACCTGCTAACATCAAATGTAATGTCGCTGGATGGGGCAGAACTGCAGTCAATGGGGTTGAGTCAAAAGTTCTGAAAGAGGCCACAGAGAAGACACAATTTAACTTTGAGTGCAAAAATATTTATAAAGAAAGTTTCCAGTCTCAGCACATGATCTGCACAACGTTTGACAGGAAGAATGGAGGAATATGCCAGGTAATCAAAGAGAAAGTTTTTATTCAGTACAAGTTATGCTTATCATAGAAAATGCCCCTAACTGGTTTTACTCATGACAAACAGTATTATAATATAACTGAGCAGTCTTTCACTTGCCTTTTGTTTAGGGGGATTCTGGTGGACCGCTTATTTGCAACAAAAAGCCTGAAGGCATTGTTGCATTTACCATGAACAACGCTTGTGACGATCCAAAGTATCCGCACGTTTTCACTAAAATAAATTTCTTTATGCCTTGGATTAAAAGGGTGATGCATGAATAGAGAAATGCTGCATAAGCTTTCTTGCTTATTAAACAGTGATAACACAAAACATTTATTTTTTTCATCCGCCTATGAATGAAATCTGCACTGTAACTTTATCTGATCTTGCTTTGCCTTAGTGCACCCTGCAGAAAATAGATGAGCCTTAAGTTTTAGGAAAAATAGCTCAAGTTTTGCATGGTGCGTGTGTGTGTTTACAAAATTTGCAATAAAACATTTTACTATATATGCCTCCATTTCTGACATAATGTACATTCTCCTTTAAAGATGGTTTGTGAAAGAATTCCAACAATTTTAATTGTTAATTTTCTTTGGTTTAGAAAGACTTAAAGCTCAACACAGTGCAGCGATGGTGGTGAGGTGTGTTAATTTGGAGCAATAATTAAATTGTGTAAAAACAACCATTTATCTTTAATACTTAAGTACAATAAATATTATGTTTATTTTAAGTTTCTAATACATAGTGCATCACCTTATGGTATAAGGTTTTCACAGAATCCAGTTGTCTTTTTCGTCTTCTGGCCTCTGCCGTATGCTTCTAATTCACCAATTATAATAAAGTGTACACATAAAGGCAAATTGTTATTGTTAATATATTTTATATACATTTTCCTGAAGGGCTAAATAAAGATATTACATTTAAAAAAACAAATATGTTTCCTCACACCCAGAGGGTCACGGGTCCAAGCCTCGCCTCGAGGGAAGGTTCATTTAGACTTTGTCGCTTTACACCAGCGGTAGATAATGGATGGATGGATGTGTTACACTATAAAGACTTTAATAAATTACTCCTTTAGCAAACGTAATACCAGGAAATTGATGAATAGACTTAGGTCATGTTAGTTTGTATTTTCTGTAGTGTTGGGATATATTACTGGCCAGTTATCTTTCTTCTTGTTTTTCTTCACTTTGACATATTTTCTGTTGGAATTAGCTACTGATCTGAATCTACAATATAACTTGTAAAGAAATTAAAGAGTTTGTCAAAAAACTGATACTGATATTGTAGCTTCTCAGTAGTGTAATCAAAATAAAATAAATGAATTCAAAGACAACTCTTAAAATCATTGCAAATATGTCCTGAATGCCAAGCTGGATATGATGACATCCAAAGTTGGATGTCACTAAGTTTTTATTTTTCATTTTTTTCAAGCAAATAGAAGGGTGTTCATACCACACAACAGCAGCAGGGCCTCTGGAATCTACTGTTTATCTCTGACACAATGAAAGTAGTTACTGATTTAGATGTTAAACTTGATGCCTATTTAAATCTAGTCTTTCTTCCCTGTCTTCTTGCAATTCTTTGAAATTTTCTTTTTACTGTGCAGCACTTTTTTTTTTATAAATAAGTGGTTTGGTATGTGGTATGATAAGTAAAGAGCATCTAAACTCTGATAATAAAATTATAATTATAATAAACATAATAACTATACATTACACACAGAAAAAAAAAGATCTTCAGCTAAATTTCACATGAATGAAATGAATAATAATTGAAGAATGAATCTGACACATTTAGTCAAAATCTTTGCAGATACTTAAAGTGAAAGTTATAATCGCAGAGACGGTTTCACACATACAGCACTAAGAAATGTGTGATAGCAACCTCTGTTTGTGCATTTCTGACACCTGCCCACAAAGTTTCCTTTGGAGGTTGACTACTAAAGGTGGGGGGGCAATGCAAGTCAGACTGTTCAGTCTTTGTGTGAAAGCATGATCCCCTTGTGCTGCCTCGTCTCCGTCCTGCTTCTCGTCACCATCACTGGTAAGTTTACATGACATTTTCTAAGGATCAGAGTACATCGGGGTCCCCTATTCCAGTCTTTTAGATGCACCAAATGAGCTTGAGGACCAAACTTGGAGGGAATCACTTGAGGGGTGTTTTATGTCTTTTATAAGCGCTGCATATAACTTGTAATAGAATATCTTATAGTTATAAATTTGTGACAGCTTCTTTATATGTACTGATCTGAACTGTTCTTGTGAAAGGGGCCACAGAGAGTGGCATAGTAGGTGGTAGGGTTGCAAAGGCCCACTCCAGACCCTACATGGCATCACTCCAGTTTCAAGGACAACATTCATGTGGGGGGATGCTCATCCGGGAGGACTATGTTCTGACTGCTGCACATTGCAAAGAGTGAGTTTATTTTGCGACAACAAATGCTTAAGACTGTTTTGTCTTTTGCAGGACACAATCAATAGTGAAATCCATACTTATTGTTTCCTCTTAAATCAAAATTTTTAGATGTTTTTATTTAGTTTCTTTTTTAAATAAGTATTTCTTTTATTGGATTTTACACTTATATATTTAATGACTAATCAGAATTTGTTGCATAAAGATCTGAAGTAAAGCTACCTATTTCATCAATGACTTTGTGTCAGTGTGTTACACTTAGGTGTTAAGTACAGCTACATAATGTAATCTTTATTATGATTTTTAGTTCTTCTCAGGCCATGATGGTGGTACTCGGAGCACATGACATCAGCAAAAATGAAAAAAGTCAGCAAAGGATCCCAGTGGCAAAGTACTACTCACATCCAAATTACAACAGTAAATGTGATAATGACATTATGTTACTGAAGGTAAGCAAATAAAACACACCTTGGAAAAGTAAACAGAAATGTTTTTATAAGCCAGTTGTCATGTATGAGTTCTATAATGGAAATTTAAAAAGATGTCTTTTATAGTTGAAGTATGTTTAGGTCTGTTTTATCTGTAAAGACAACTGCATCACACAAACCATTTCATCCAGTAATCTTGTGTTTACAGTTGAAGAAAAATGCCACACTCAACAAGTATGTAAAGCTTATTGGTCTACCCAGGAAAGATGGGAAACTCCCTGCAAACATTAAATGTTCTGTGGCTGGATGGGGCAAAACTGCCGCCAAAGGGCCAACGTCAAAAGTTCTGAAGGAAGCCACAGAGAACATGCAGTTTAACTTTGAGTGCAAAAGTATTTGGCAAGAATATTTTAATCCTCAGAACATGATTTGCACCAAGTTTAATAAGAAGAGTGGAGGAATATGCCAGGTAATGATGCACATCAAGAATCCAGCAATCATTTCATTCAATAAAACAAGTTCCAATGCTCCCACAAGTGTTCCAGGTTTTTATTTGCCAAGTTCACAATGAATCTTGTTATCTTTTTTTTTATAGGGGGATTCTGGCGGACCCCTTATCTGCAACAAAAAAGCTGAAGGAATCACTGCGTGTACAGTGGATGGTGATTGTAATAATCCAAAGTATCCACATCTCTTCACCAAAACCAATTTCTTTATTCCTTGGATTAAGAATACAATGAAGAAATAGAGGAAGACTGCTTTCTATATGTGCATATCAATAAATGAAGCTAGCAAATGTGTATGTAGTCTTAGTTTTGAGAAACTGGTTTTTAATGAGAAAGAGAATAAAGAGCAAAGCATATTTACACTATCTGCAATAAAAAATTACTTGTGTATGATTGTTCATTTTTTAAATAAACGATTTTTTAAAGCAAATTATTTATACAAGTTATTAGTGATTTATACAGTCAGTTCTTTTTTTCCCCTCAATGGGAACATTAGCGGACTGAAAAACCTGGAGAGGAGGTAATCACACCGCTCAGTCATAGTGCAAACTTTTAAAGTTGAACCTCTTTCTGTCTGTGAAAGCCATCATCTGCAGGAAATAAAAACAAAAACAACAAAAAAAGATGTTTAAAAGAGATTATTTAAAATGATACTTCATTAGCCACTTCATTGCATTTTCAAAATACATTTCTTATTTACATTTTAAACTCACCTGACTTGGATCTCTGGTGAAATATCTCTTCTCTATTACCTGCCGATAACAAAAATGTTGTTTATGTTGAAGGAAAACATGGAAATTCACTCTGAGCATAAATCTTAAATGGCCAGATTAAGCTTTATTAAATATAAAAGTCAACATATAGTTCAAGAAAGCAGAGCTGTCTTTCATATTGGGATTCATACTGATAAGCCAGGCCCTGTGACGGACTGGCAACCTGTCCAGGGTGTACCCTCCCTGCCATCCAAATGATTGCTGGGACAGGCTCCAGCTTCCTAGTGACCCTTAATTGGATAAGTGGTTTAGAAAATAACTGACTGACAAGCCTGCCTAAATTAATTTTACTGTGGAATGGATCAAACAACACTTAATATGCAGAGAAATTAAGATTTCAACATAAAACAAACAACAATAGCAATAAACAACTACAACAAATGACAGTGATTGCTTTCATTCCTTCTCAGTTGGCACCTACATGAAGGAATAATATGTAAAAACATCTGAGCCCCAAAATGAAATTCTTTATTCATATTAGTATTGTATTCTTGCTTTTTAAATAATGGGCACTGCATTACAATAAAAATGAACATAAATTTATCAGTAATGATTAAAAATGTAAGAAAACAGAAACCAACAGAGACCGAGCATAAAATGTTAGGTTTAGCTTTCTTAATTGTTTGGTTTTCTGCTGTCTGAATTAAAAAAAACACAAAAGGTTTCTTACCTTGTCAAAAAACCTGCTAAGCTTCACAGCATTTGATGTGCCTGCAGCAAGGTATCTCGGGTTGGTGCAGTCCTGAGAAAACAACATAGCACTTAAACCACAAACCAAAACTTTAACATCCAAAGACAGCTCTCTGAAATAAGTCTTTAGTTACTATAGCACCGTGTACAGCAAACTGATGACCAAACAAAATAAAGAAAATAAGAAAGTAAATCTTACTGATAAATGATGTAATAATTCTTAATAAGAAATTATTCAATCAAGTAATTTTCTCAATATTACCACTATGTGTGAGCCAATTTGGATTTTTAAATTGTACACAAGTGTGCACTAATTTTAGATTTACACTGTGCACAATACATTTACATTGTACACTATGCTACATTTTAGCAGGAGTTACTGCTATAATGTAAATGTGCCTCTGTGAGATTGTTTCTAAAACAAAGACTGAATCCCTATAAATCATAATTAGATCCTATTTGCAAACAATATTTAATGTGCAACTATGTTTCTAAACCTTAAACAGAACTGTTTGCAGAAACACCCACCAATGATTTATAAATGAAAATCTTCTTAAGTGAATTTATTAGTAAAATGTAACCAGGTAAGAACAGACTCAGACTATGTACATGCAAAGATGATAAAAGCTTATCTGTTTAAAAGAATTAAAACATGCATTTAGAAATAAATGTGCTGTATATTACAATCCTATTCATAAGTGACAGTCTACCATTATTTTATCAATACATTATTAATTAACCATTATTATGTTTTAAATCTAGTTCCCCATCGTTTGGCTTAAATGATTGATTTTTAAATCCAAACAATTTAAATAAAAATTGTAGGAATTAGTTATTTTCTGAGCTGTTTTATCTCTGGTATTAACTAACATTAACTAAGTATTATCATTATTATGTTGTCTATGGTTTTCATTATCTATAAGCCACAATTATGAATATTTCAAGGAATGAATGGTTGCAATGTTTCACTCTATGTGTAATAAATCAATATGACATATGGGTTTCACATTCTGAAATGACTGATGAAGAATATTGAACTTTTTCATAATATTCTAATCTTTTGAGATGTACCTGTAAATAGTCACTTACAAGATTAATTTCCTCTGCATTGAAATCTTCAGATAAAAAAGCCGTCCGGGTGAGGACGTCACTGCGTTTGTTCTCTGGAATTTGATCAAACTTGGTTCCGATCAGTAGCAAAGGCACTGAGTTTTCAACAAACTGCTCCCTGTCATAGTCTCTGCAGTCCAAACAAACAAACAAACAAAGATAAAGAAAAAGAAAAATAAGAAAAGAAAAAAGCACTTTCACTCAAGGGTAACCTAAATGTATAAATGTTCTTTACTTGTGAAAAGAAAAAAAAACCTACCCGTTTGAGACAATGACTCCAGTCGGCGAGGAATCCTTATTCAACACTTCTAATGACCAACGATAGAGATTCTGGGAGGACTTTTTATTTGTCAGATCGTGCACCAATATAATTCCTAAAGGAATTCACAACACGTGTAAATGCATAAGACTATGGATTATGTTTGTTTAATTAATCATATTAAATCCACTTTACCATTAACAGAATTGTAGAAGACTGCTCTGGTGCTTTTGACACTACTGACACTGCCAACAGATCCTCCAATATCCCAAAGTTCAATGTAAAAGGTTTTCTCTTCTGGGGTTCCCTCCTTATAGTCTTGAACCTGCAGTTGAAAAATGGTTCTGGTACTTAGATTATTTTAATTTTCTTATAAATTTGCACCATGACACATCTGAAATTATTAACAGTAGTAGGGCTGCACAATATTGGGAAAAGAAATAGCTTCGCAATGATGATGTTGAAACAATATATAGTGCATATATGCCACTAGAAGGTTAGTATGACACTAAAAGTGTCAAACTGGATTTTGTTTCAATAAAATTAGACATATGTGCATTTGACATGCTTACCCGTACATCCACAGAGCAACCTACAGTCCAAGATGGATTTACTAAAACTTGATTCTGGCATAACAGATGGACCAAGGAAGAATTGCCCACTCCTAAAACGAACAAAACATTAATAAAGACATATTCACAGTTTGAGCAGGCTTTATAAATGCAACTAGGTTGGGATCAATTATGAGCCCTATTTCAGATGTTTCAGTGTCAGGGGGCATTAACAACATTACTGCTGTTTGCAGGCATGCATGCATAAATAAATAAAGGGGGTGTGCATAAAGATAATAACACGTAAAAATAATCATAATAAAAGAAACTGATAGTCTACCACTGCAAAATTGTGTATAAACAGTGTAACCCTAGTTTACTGCAAAGTCACTTCAATTGTTGACTTTAATAAACATATGCAAAGATCAGGTTTCGGAAAATATATTAAAGTAGTCTCAAGTTTTAGCTTTTGTTTAAAAAGAAAACTTTGTCTCTACTCTTTCAATAGTTAGGTTTAATTACATCATTTTTATTAGCAGTAAGGTAAACAAACTCAGTGTAACAGAAGCATGGAATAATTAAGAATTATACATAATATGAGGTTTACTTTTATCTGTAGCATAGGAAGCATTAACTCCGCAAGCACTCCAGATCAATTCGTGACTGTTTTACAGTTTAGGGAGTTTATTAGCTGAGGAGATTCGGTGGAGAATAAATATGAATATAACCATTAACAACGCTCATTAATATGAAACGTTTCAATTGAGAAAATACTACTTAACTTACCAGAATCTCCTAAAACTAGCACTTTAACTCTATCAAGCGACGCCATTTTTTATGGCAGCGTGACCCGGAAATGAACTCTGAAACCTGCCTAGACGACTGATTTCTCCGCTGATTGGTTCGGCAAAACGCTACTGTCTACAAACAAAGCGGAGCCATTCGCTAAAAGAGCGATCGATTAAATATTTTTGCTTCTACTGGCTACTAGTTATTACGTTTTTGAGGTAGCCAATGATAATTTTAAAAGGATTTCCATTCCTGTTTGGTTGTGATTCCGGGGTTATCTTCTCAAAATAAGCGGCGGAGCATGTATGCTAACTTTGTAGCTTTAAGCTTTAGAACAGCGACAGTCTATTGAGCTTTAGTTTTTATTTCTATCCAAGTAAGCGTATAGAATTACTCTAAAATGACTTAAAGAAGTGGTTCGTATGCGTTACTAGTGAAAAGAAAATATTGACGGGTAAGATTTGTGTCTTCCGGCTAAAAGCTAAAGATAAACTTCACGTTGCCTGTAAAAATGGACTTAACATGGGCTGACTTGTGTTTGAAATACGATTAGATAAGTTAAACAGTATGGCAACATAAGGTTAACTGCCTAATACTTGTTTGTCTATCAGTACTAATGGTTAATTTGTATGTATTGTTGTCTTTGTTCAATAAGCTAAATACCGCTATGCTAAATTAAATGGTTACTCTCTATCAGCTTGAACTCGTGAAAGTCAGGGTAAGTAGTATTAACTACTGTTTTAATGTGTTGTCATGTAGATGCTGAACAAGTGTTTTTCATTAATGAAATTTGTGCTAAGTCCTCAATGAAAAATTGAGAAGTATTTACTTATTTCCATCCTTAGGCTTTTGTCAGCATGTTAGTTATTTTCCTCTGAAACAACTCTAACACCGAACTGCAGTCACCCACTTGCTTAACCTAACTAGCACTCATCAGCCCTTCCTCCTGTGTGACTTGTCTACTTTAGTAGACGGATATCCAGCATTTTTGAAAGGCTAATTTCTCTCCACAGTCAAACATGATTGAACCGGAGCTACTGACAGAGGTCCCCGCAGCGCTGAAGCGACTGGCGAAGCAGGTTGTGAGGGGTTTTTATGGAGTGGAACATGCCTTAGCACTGGATGTGCTTATCCGTAACCCATGTGTGCGCGAGGAAGACATGTTGGAGCTGCTCAAGTTTGACCGTAAACAGCTGCGATCTGTTCTCAACACCCTGAAAGCAGACAAGTTTGTTAAATGCCGTATGAGAGTGGAGACAGCCCCTGATGGCAAGACAACAAGGCACAACTACTATTTCATCAACTACAGGTTTTCCCTCTTTTTCTATGTTCTCCTTTTGCTTTTCTGTTATTTTGTTTATTGAGTTAATTTACAGAGATGTTATGCACACACTTTTTTTCTTAAGGGTACTTGTCAACGTGGTCAAGTACAAACTGGATCACATGCGAAGGCGCATTGAGACAGATGAACGAGACTCCACCAATCGGGCTTCCTTCAGATGCCCGTGTTGCTTTTCCACCTTCACGGACCTGGAAGCAAACCAGTTGTTTGATCCCATGACAGGTAAACACAAAGCACAAGCCACATTGACCCTGTAGCACAGTGGTAGTGTTACTGTCTAATTAACTCAAAAGGGAAACGTGAGTATGATATTATCAAACATGTTTTTCAAAGATGTTGCCTTGCTATGAAAATGAAGAAATAGTCTTTACCATATTTTTGAAAATCTAGGAATGATCAAGCTGATATAAGTTATGTCGTTACTTTGGTGTTCCTCATAATTACTTTACAAAGCCTCAAATACTATATTAAAGCTCCACTTTTCAGTTTTGGCAGATAGTTGTACGATGGCGCCCCTAATGAAGGCTAATCTGGCATCCTTCTTGCAGCTTGTCTTCTCTGAGCTCTCCAGCCAGTAAAAACCAGACTAATGTTGGCTCTTGTCTTTATCTGTTGCTCTTTTACTTTTTTGTACCAGTGATTGTACATGTTAAAAATATCTGTTGTCAGTAATTATGGATTATGGGTGATATAAAGGGAAATGCTACCGGAATACGATGCTCGGGTATGAAAAAAATAAAAAATGTAAAAGGCGATTTCTCGGCTTTGGGATGTAGCAAAGCAATATTGGCTTAAGGAATGTACTTGATAGATGTCAATGTGCCATCAAGACGGTTCAGAAGCACAGAGGTTTAAAACCAGAAAGTTTAGTGTTACCTTAAGGTAGACTGTTAAAGTGGGGTAACTGACTTCTGCATATGTTGTTAAGATCAGTTAAAAGCCAGAGTACAGGATGCTCAAATTCAGAGGAGAAGACAACTTCCTGTGTACTGACACTTTTTCTTTTGTTATTCTTGATTTTAGATTAATCGTTCTCTAGTAGATTTTGCCATCTGGCTTTCTTCTTCTGTTACTGACATAAAAAATAAAACTTTTTAATAAACTTTTTTAAAAAGTCATAATAGGAAAATCCAACTATACAATATTTATGTTCAGAGTAAAACACAAACTGCCCACAAATACATCCGTTTAAGACATTGTGTTTTTGTGTTTTCAGGTTACTTTACAATGTGTTTAGAGCAAATGAAATATTTCTAAAAACGAACCACACTATTTCTGACATTATTTAACATGTAAGATGTGTAAATTGTTGCATTTTGTAGCTTGTTCAGTAAGGTTTCGCTTCACTTTTTTTTTTTTTGTTTTTAACGTGTCTTGTCCAGCATCAAAGCAGGTAGAATGATGGTCTGGCTGCTATATTGTGCCGAGCTAATTTGCTCTTCCAAGAGGATCATCATATATAAGGTTTCACTTCACATGATCTATCTGGTATAGCTCAGTGGATGACTTGCTTTGTTTTTTAAATCACATTTGTATTCTAAATAATTAATTTGGAAAATCTAGCTATTTTTTTTAGGTACGTAGAAGGTGTAGTGCACTTAACACATCTGGAAAAAAAAGCTGTTTTGTCATGAAGGCTTTCCGTGAACAGGCTCTTTAAATAATTGCAGGCTAATCAGAACAATAGAGCTGATGGCAAGCTTTGCATTGCATGTTACTTCTTATGCACACGTGATCTGCAGAGAGTTGACTAGATAATCATTGCACCTGGTGATATAAACAAATTGTTTGTAACTTGGTTTTTTTTATCTTTATTGTGTGGTAAGCAGTTCACCTGTAGGTGGCATTGACACATCATGCTGAAGCAGGTTCTATAATAACTGTACATCTGCTTCACCAAGCTTCATAAATACACATTTCAGTAAATAGAATTGCCTTCATATATATTCACTAAAAACTGCATGCAAATGTGATTCTAGTTATTTCAAATAGCTATTGTCCCTCACTTGAGTTTTATAACAAATGGAGAAAGTTATCCTAAATTAGCACTTTAAAGACTTCGGTCCATAGTCTCACCGTTGCCTCTTTTCTGTCACCAGCCATTTTTCTGGTGCTCTCTGTGAAATCCCCATGTATTTATTTTTTATGTTTCTTTTTTACTTTGATAGAACAAGAGAGGATCCTTAAAATTAGATCACAGCACTGCTTAAAAATCTCATATTCAGCACTGCGTTCATCCTCAACATCTGCTGGTTCTCAGTGCTGAGGTCAGCATGACTCTTATAGCAAGACTGTCCCAAGACCAGGCGCCATGATGGGTTAGGCAGTTTAAATGGCTGATGCCTCTGCTAGCTTTGGAAAGGGTTGTAACTGTTCTCAGCTTTCTACTGCAAGCTATGCGAGTAAGGCAAAGCAACGGATCTGTTGGTCCGTCATGGAATTAGAGGCGTCACTTAACCAGAGTGAATGAGCAGTTTGTTTGATGCTCAAGCATGAACTGTGCTGATTATGTAATAATTCCATGACTGTATTTTATATTGATAATTTGTTTATAGAGATGAAATTGGAAAGATTGAGGTCCTGATAGTACACATTTATATTGCTTGACAGGCTGCTTGCATTTATAGCAGAAAAGCATTTTTTTTCTGTAAGCTGGGCTTGATTCACATTGATGTACCATGTTTAAATAAAGATTGGCAGCTGTCCAAAACCTCACTTGTAAACTGTAATCACATCAGTCATGTCACTCTGAGCTAACGTTAAGCTGTGCATGCTTGACATGTTGGTAGAAGAAGCCACCGTAATGTGTTTTTATTCCAGTAGTTTGGGTGGTGACATGAAGATGAATCTAATTTAAAGAAACATACATTTTAAACTATTTGTTGACTGAAATAATTGCATGACAAACCAGTGCTCCCTCCACTGGATATGAATAAAGTAAACCATAAGAATTCTGGAGTGTTTATCATTACTTATAAAAGCAGCATCCTGAATGTCCTGACAAAAAAAACCCTTATCTTAATTTAAAATTACTAAAGGTTGGCTTTATTCAGTGGAGGAAGAAATAAGAACATGGTTTGTTGTAGCTGTGAATGCAGCTTTGTGTTGTCAGAGCATTTCATGACTATAGAGATGTGCTATCCTTGGAAGCGGACCATGGCCAGTTTAAAGGGGACCCAAAGAGCAGCAGTGTGAACACACCCTTAGGAGCAGAAAAGCTGAATGCTCTGACATCAAAACACATTTTCACATCGTTTGCTGCTTTAGTGAGATTTAACATATTGTGAATTGGAACTTTAATATTTGTTTTGTTGAATAATTAATAGGAAAATGTCATCACCACACTGGATAAGTACGTACAGTAAGATGGAGTGTATAATTTCATATGGAAAAGAATCCATCTTCACAGCTTTCTCTGTAATGTTTTGTAACCAGCAGTATCTTCACTGTGACTCATGTACAATTAGCTTGCCAATTCCTTTTTATTTGATTATTGTTTCTGTATATCACAGCTGGCATCTGTTCCTGCTGTAAAGGCATTAAGTCAGCCCCCTGTCAGAGGCTGACAAAATGAGTACACAGAGCTTACATAGTAGTCTGATGGACCGATTGCCTCTGCAGAGCCTGGAACACTCGGTATGAGCTCATGGGGATGGGAAATGGCACTGTTGGTCTTAACGCTCAGTCTGACCCACAACAAAGAGCCAAAACCCAGTGGATCTGAATTATTAGTGTGTCACTTTGTGACTATAGTAACAGTCAGATGATATTTCTTTCTCTTTATACGTCTTTTTTTTACAACCATTTCCTTCTAGAGGGCATCGGTTGCTGCTTTCTTGGATCTTAAATCTACAGGAAGTGGTCTCATTTGTGGTGATGGCTCTGGTGCTAATCCAGGAAATTCTTTGTCTACATAGTTAGCAATATAAGACACTTGGATATTTTTTTTTTCACTTGTCACTGCCTGAGACTCATGCATGCTAGCTGTCTTTTTTATGTCTCATCTAAACAGAGACCGAGCAGACATAAGGTCTGTGCTAAAGTTGGAACAGCTCCCATTATTGAAACTGAGATGAGCGAGTGAAACAGATGGTCTAACATGTTCTTCACTTACTAGTAGGAAGCGAGTGGATGATGTACATTACATACAGATCCTACAGCCTTTGCAATACAATAGAATGTTGACAGAATTAGCCACAGAAAGAGATTAGCATAGTTGAACAAAGTGATTTCTGGTACCTGTGGTTACCTGCTGTGCTGTTTTCGTTGAGTTTAAGCAATTCTGCCTGAACTAGTGTTTTCCTGCTGGTCTGCATCTTCTACATGAAAGCTTACAAAGGCAGGCTCCCTGAATATCAAACTGTTATGCACATAAAATGTAAAATCAAAGTTTAGAAATTTTCTTTTAAAACCAAGTTCATCATGATACTTTTGTTCTTAAGCAAGACGTGAAAAGACTACTGGTGTTTGCATTTAGCCTTTTTAAGCTGTCCCATTAAAAGCTTTATGTCACACAATGTAATAAAGTCGTACTTTGCTTCAATTATTTTTGTAACTTTTTTTATATTGGAAAGATTAAAAGTCTCTGTTACGAGGGAGTAACATTGTCATGTCAAAGGAAACACGAAAACAAATTAATAACATTCTCAGCTTGGATTTAAAAATGCTCCGTGCACCAAACTCTGTTAGTTTCTAATAATTTTTCAACACATTCAAAGCAGAAGGTGTAGAACGAGCAAAAACGAGCATATGGGACAGAAAGCAACAACCAATCATGTTGTTGCTTTCTTATTTTAGAGATGGAGAAATGATTGCCTGGCCAAAGCTATTTAGTTTCAGCTGGATTTTTTTCTCCCCTTCTCTGGTCTGCAGGTACATTTCGCTGTACTTTCTGCCAGACAGAAGTAGAAGAAGATGAATCTGTCTGTCCTGATGGCAGGACACTGGTGGCACGTTTTAATGAGCAAATCGAGCCCATCTATGCACTCTTACGCGAGACAGAAGATGTTAATCTGTCCCATGACCTGCTGGAGCCTGAACCCGCTGAGATCCCTGCTCTTAAACAGAGGTTAGTTCACAAGTCCCATTTGTCATTTCATCAGTATCTTATTGGAGACACATCCTGAAGCAGCTTTAGCAACACTAAATGAGTTTTTTTCTCTTCTTATCACAAGTAATTTGAACTTCTTTTCAAACTGTTTGAGTTTTAATGGAATTGTTTTCTCTGTATAATAGCATTGATAACTGTAATGTGTTTTAGGTTGCTCGTTTATTTCAGGTGTCCAGATAATTTAGTTTTTTTTTCTTCTTTTTGCTTAATCTAACGTTTAGTCGAGAACGTTCTGCAGCTTCTGCAGGAAATGCTGGCGGACATCGTGAAGCCTGGTCTAACAAAGGATCCTCCTACGCTGATCTGTACACTCAGAATGTGGTCATCAATATGGAGGAGCAGGACGACCAACAGAAGCAGGACAATGAGAGCAAGGCACCCAAAGAGCGGCCTGTTTGGTTGACCCAAAGCACTGTTCAGGGTGCCTACAATGAAAACAATGCTCTCAAGAGTCGTAAGTGAATTGTTTCCTACACTGCTGCTAGTAAAAAAGCAAGGTTTTGTTGAATTGATGTGTCTTTAACATAATTTTTTTGTGGAAAAGGTAGAATTTTTTTTATGATTATTTTAAACTATTTTAACTATATAAAACCCACAGAGTAAATCAGAACAGAGGCTTACATTTTGCTTAGGGTTTGAACAAATCAGAGAGTTTAATCTACTCTACATAATGCATTTCTCTCACTTTCCCTCACCATCAGATTAGTTCCCCTTGTCTGGTCAGTTGTAATCGTTGATCTCATATGGTCTGGTTTTGATACATTGAGTCTGTTCATTGTTGCTGCTGAGCTACACAGCTCAGTGCTTCCTAATTTGTTGTGTTGCTTTTATCAGTTGTTACTCCATTCATTGGCATCCAAAAGCATTTTGGTTTTCAGATTATTCTGCTCACAAGGTGTGAAAATCAAATGACTGTTTAGAAACTTTACACAAAAACTACTGGACAGATTTTTATAAGTCTCTTTCTTAGAGTCGGTCTTAGTCAAACTTGGATTCACAAAATTTTGCAAGTTTTCTGGGAAGAATTTTAAATGCATGAATTTTAAAAAAGATTATTCCCAATATGGATAGAAATGAGCTGTTTGGTGAAGGTCTGTGCTCTCAGTTCTTTTCAGTTGTTTATTTAGTCAAATATATAATTTAGCACCTTTTTTACTCTTTAAAAAACCTTCTGTTCGGGAAGCTCATTCAAACATGTCCCCTAATATGTAATTTGTTGGTCTGTCGTTCCTCTGGCCCTAGCAAAGCTGTTGTAAGAATAAATTTACCAACAAGTTTGAGATCCCCTATTATGGCACAGCAACGTGTTCATGACCTTTTTAAAAGTTTTTTTTTACACAAATAACCTAGCTTGTCTTTTTTATTGATTAAATACTTTATTTATTTATTTATTTAACCAAATAGAGAAAATGTGGGGAAAAAACTACAATGTGGAAACCAGAAAGCATTTGTAGTTCAAAACAGTCAACTTTTACTGAACCTAAAGTCCCGAAACTTTGTGTACAGTTTGTTTTGTCTTTTTAGTCATAAAGTCTCACTGCCTCTTGCACTGAGTCACTGAGTCCTCTTCCTCTCCTGCTGCTGCTACTCTTGTAATTTTGTCATAAACATAGCCCTGATTGTTTAAGGTGGGGCTCACTAAACACATTGTTTATCAGAATACCCTGGGAAAATGGTGAAATGGCCTGTAAAACACCAGTTCAGACCACATACCTTCTTTTATTCATTCTGATAAGTGATGGAAGTTAAAGGTCAGAAAGGTCAAGCCAAAACCTTGGCGATTAACCAAGCTTATCGCCATCTCTCAGTGGTCATTGAATACGCTCTCTCTCTCTCTCTCTCTCTCGCTCTCTCTTTCTCTCTCTCTCTCTCTCTCTCTCGCCTTTTTTAAGGGCATGCTTCAATCAGACCTAGTCAGACCTCCATTGTCTCATAAATGCTCAACTAAAAATATCAGGCATGATTATTACCTGACTTGGCAAAAATGGCTTATAAATAAAAATACATTTCTTGTGGTTTTGTAATATCCTGTCACTTAATCTGTTTGTAAAATATATTTGGCATTGAAACACAGCATGGCATGTAACTGTTCTATAGTTTTTGTTATTTGAATAATCATTTTTACAGCTGCAGCTGCTTGTTAGGAAACTGATCCAGTACTAATACTGTCTAATGTCAAACTGTGACAGTGTTATGGGTCATTACAGCAGTGTTAATTTTTTTACTAGCTATTTTATTTTTTATGATTGCATAAAGTTTAAAACACAAATTTGAAGTTAATCTGGTAAATATACCTGGATTTTAGGTACTGGCATGGAAAGCTTTTATTTAAATACTTTTGTTTTTTGAAAATATTGCTCCCATCATCTCGTTATTTATCCTACATGGCAGATAGTTTCTGACAGAAAGCCTCCTGGAGGACCTCTGTGGAGACTGTTTTAAAAGTAAAACCATTTTAAAGGAATTACTGCGCGGTAGGATGTACTGACTCGTATCAGTCATTTTTTTCCAATTTGACTACCTATTACATTGAGAGTTGTGTTGTCTTCCGTCTCCCTTTTGTATTTTCCTCCTGACGAAGATAAAATGTCTCAGGCATGGATATGGTTTCTTACAACCAAGATGCTTAACCGTGCACGAGGTGCACAAGGGTTCTGGGTCTGAACTCTGCTGCGTGTGCTGCATTTTTTTTAATGAAATACTTTTGGGATTACTTAATTTTCATTTGTTGGCTAAAACTTGAATAATTCTCGGTTTTAAAAGTAATTTTATTTTCCCAGGTGAAGATGCTATACCTGGAGCCCAGGATGGAGCGGCTGGTCTTGGAATGGGTCAGGCGGATGAAAATGAGGAAGTAATGCGTGCTCTGCTCATTCATGAGAAGAAGGGTGTTGCAGGTGTGGGCGGAGCAAGCACCGCTGCTAGGGGTCTCACATCCGCCACAGCGAATGCTAGTGACTCAGAAAGCGACACAAGCGAGTCGGATGACGACTCTCCCTCGGGTCCTCCAGCTGCCACAATCACTCAGCATCGCGCAGATGAAGAGGAAGAAGAAGAGGACGATGATGACTTTGAGGAGGTGGGAGATGAACCGATGGTAATGGTGGGAGGTCGGCCATTCACATACAGAGAGGTGAGCCAGAGGCCTGAGCTAGTGGAGCAGATGTCTGTGCAGGAAAAAGAGGCCTACATCGAAATGGGACAAAATCTCTTCCAAGACATGTACTTTTGAACACATTAATCAGTTGTCGATGCAGGTAGACACGCACACATAAACATTTCTACATTTTCTTTTTTTGTTGTCTCACACTGTAAGTAGTCGGGGATAACGTCTGGACACAACTTTTAAAAAGAAAAAGAAGATGCTGCTCAAAAAATCCTCCTTTATTATTAAAAACAAGAAAAGAAGCTACTTAAGGATTCAACAGTGTTGCTCCACTGATCTCACCTGTAGTATTATTTCACAAGTGTTTCCAAACCAAAGGGGAACTGGTTAGCTGCAGAGTGCCAAATGTTTGGTTTTGTTTTTTTACTCCTGTACCCTTACCAGTTTGTTTAAACCAGTTTATTTTAGCTTTGCTTTTAATGAGACACATGGAAGAGAACATTTGTTACCAGTTAGAGCTGTCTACACACAAATATATTATTTTTCAAGGAATTTGTTTTGAGTGGATTTAATTAATTGATTTCTTTTTATTTCTTGAGACTTGCTCGATATCTCTGAGTATTTGGACTGAAAACTGCTGCCTGCTGGGACGATGTAAAAGAATAAGCGGTTTCTGTTCTTCTGGGGCAATTCAACAGTTCACTTCCAGTAAATCCATACATATTGGTAAACTGTTGTGGCTATAACGGTAAACCTTTGTCATTTTGAACATTCTGTTCAATAAATGATGCTGCCATACAGCTAATAAAAAGTGATGCGTGGAAACCAGTGTTGGATTAAAGCATTTGGGAACAAAACCTTGACTCTCAAACTGTTTAGAATACAGGTTTATAAATTCATTGCAAATAAGCCAGAACAGCAAATTAACACTATTAGAAACCATGCTGTCAGTTTCTTCAAGATGAGGAAAATAAGTGTGCAAACTTTCCCAATACACAGCCCACAGCTGCTCATTAATCTATATTTTCTGTTGAATGTTTTCTTTTACATTGTGATATAAAGACATTGTCCCAAACAAAAATATAAGACCTCAGAATAAAAAAAAAAAAATCTCCCCACTGAGACCATTTCTGTTCTGTCAGGTTACGTTTAAGCAGCATCATTTATTGAGACGTATGTCTGCAGGCACATGTACCCAGCCGTCCTGCACATGTGTTACACCAGGACATAGTGTATTTTATCACCTCATTTTGCTTGATAATCACTGCTGTGATGTAGCCACAGCAACCTGCAGCAGTGGCTCATCCACCGATAATGTGTGAAACGTTACCTTAAAGCTAAAGTCTGAATACTGATGTGGGGATGGCATTTGCAAAAAACAAAGAAATAAAAATGTTATTTCCTCCAGCTGTAGTGAGATTTTAACATTTTTGACCATTAGTTGAGTTTTTATTTTTTCCAGCCTCTAAACTCAAAAAGTCTGATTCCTGATCTGTTAATGATTTATTGTTTAATGTTTTGAACCTTTTATTTTTTAGATGCATTTTTTTATGTTGATGAGGCTTTCTACGGGCAATATAGAGATCAATGCGTCATCTGTCTTTAGCTGCAAATAAAGTTGTACCATCCATGCTAACGCACCATCTAACAGCCAGAGCATGTGAGCACTGGCTTGTAACATTTCTACTCATTCAGCAGCCTCTATCTGAGGTTACACATCCATCCATGAAGTCATATTTCCCCTGCTAGCAGACTGCACATAAACAACCTTTCTGTGGAAGAAGTGAAAAAACTCGCCTTATACCCCACTGCCCAGAGCTAACACTTTCACTCAGTGTTGCGGTTTCACCACAGACTTTAGGGATTCTTTAGTGTCATTTAGCAACCTCGCCTCTACTGCAAGATGAACAGAGCTCATTTGTTCTGGAAGATCTGGACCACTACTGCTTCTTTGCTGCAACACAACTGGATCAAATGAATGGATCATTAACTAGATTGTGCAGAACTTAGTAAGCAGTTGGAGATTTATTTAATTTCAGAAGGGAAACTTCTCAAATCTGCAAGGCGATAGAGCCGGTGATACCTGTTATAGCCAAAGAAAGTATCTCTCCCTCTTGCTGGAAGCAGCACTTATGGGGACTCAGGTGTGTTTTTTGTAAATATGCCAACCAGGGTAAAATCGCTGTCCAAGCGCATGAGAGGTGAAGAAATTGTCATGTGACATTGAATCGCCCCATACAGCCATGATTCTTCTCTGAGCCACCACTGGTTGGCCTGTATCCATGATAGGATTGAGTATCGCAGACCATGCATATCTTGTAATATTTATTTTTTGCTGCTTGCTCGGCATATTTGGTCAGAAAATCTTTGTCACTTGGAGCAGATTTCAAGAATGAATGTAGAAGAGTCACTAAACTCGATGTCTTGATGGTTGTCTCTGGTACTGTTTAAACTTTGATCACTCAAAGTTGTGTGTGATCACTCAAAGTTGTGTGTGAGTTGTGGAAAGCTGATGCTACATCTGCATGAGAAAGTTTCAGTATATGTGCATGTGTGACAGGGTTGGATTTTTGGAGGGGTCAGTTTTATGCATGTTTTTATTGTGTTTTTTATGCATGTTGTGGTGGTTTTTTACTTTTTCCTGATATCCTCCAAAGGCAGGTGAAACCTGTCACCAATCAACCCCAGCTGCAATTAATGGAAAGGGGCAACAAGTATTTATTTTTTTATAATAAATCTTTTTAAGGAAAAAGGATTTCTGACTCGCCTAACTCTGCTCACCCTGAGTT
>JBAMHV010000013.1:18565512-18581464 GCA_037177535.1 Pseudomugil gertrudae
CGACCTGTCCAGGGTGTACCCCGCCTCTCGCCCGTTGTGAGCTGGGATTGGCTCCAGCCCCCCCGCGACCCCGTTAAAGGAAAACAGCGGTAGAAAAGGGATGGATGGATGATTATGTTTTTCTTATGATTATAAACCCATGCCATAACATTAAACACAGCAAGCAGATTAAATGAGACCAACTCGTGCTAACTGTATCCACAGCTTTAGTTTTCTTTTATACTGAGCTACCTGTAGCAGTTAAATCCAACCCCTCGTTTAACCCTGACCTGTTCCATTCATCCTTCATTGTCTTTTGTTTTTACTTCATCTGGTTTTTGTTGGCATGTGATGTGGTAACACAAAGCAAAACAGTATGCCAAGATACTGTAAACTTCCATATTTCAGCCCCAGAGCACTCCAGGGCAGTTTGAGTTTCACAGCAATACCTTTTTATTCTTCACACAAAGAGTCAGAAGTTTACACTTCTAAGCTTCACAAAACTCTGGTATTTATTTAATCCACACTGTAATGTTGAAGGTTGTAGTTTATGTTTTGTATTTTGACCCTGCAGTGGTGCTACATGTACTTGTTTGCAGTAGTGCCTTTTGAGGTGAGTCATGGATGACAGGCAGACAAATAGTAATAATGTCCAAACACAAACACGAATGAACAGGTTGAGGTTGAGTCAACGGGGAGGACATCTCAAAACATCCTCTCTGAGTTAGACGACACCCGTCACCATTTGTTTTCTGTATCACAGTGACAGTTAACACAGCATTTGATGCTGAGTCCTCCCATAATTTTTATCACAGTGTAAAAATGGGCATTTGATGCTTCTATATTACATTTATTAGAAACTTAGGCTCACCGGTTTTCTGATTATAAAATGTCCATTGTGATGTCACAAAAATGCTAAGTTTCTATGACACAAATGTGCTAACATTGTGCGAGCTTGTTCTGCTTTAGTGTCACGAAACCAATATTAAAATGCTGCATACAGGTTAAGACATAAATAATTGATAGCCTCAATCTGTGATCTAAATGTAAACCAAAGGTCAGCCCTGCCTATAATAAAAAATTTAAAACACAGTGATAGAAAAAGGTGTCGATTCAAAAATACTGATGAATCCTGTAATGCAGATATGAACCTTTCACAAAATCAATAACAACAAATGTGTTTGTACTTTGGGCCTCAGTGTCTAATAAAATACAAGCACTGGGAAAGCTGCAATTATGTTATTAGTGTTTCCTCTGAAAAAACAAACAAGCAAACAAACAAAAATAGAGATCAGTTCTTCATTTCATAAAGATACATTTGAGATATAAAGGTAAATTAAATATGAATTATATAAACAAACCCATGGAAGAGAGTTACACCAAACAAGCTTAAATCTAGGTTGCTGTGCAGAAAAATCAGTATGCTCTTAACCTTTTAGTACTTGTGTATGCATGCTAAGAATGCCAATGGTTAAACCTGGGTTGATAATCACTTAATTAAAAAATAAAACCAAAAACAAAATGAAACAGTGACTGAATAGGAGGAACGTTATTGGTGGTTTATTTCTATGGCGCACACCTGACATTATATATATTTTGACCCTGCAGTGATGCTACATGGAAAAAGTCTTTACAAATTCCCATACAACTCTTTATGCCTCTCTCATCTATTTGTACCAAACTACTTCAAATTTGCCGTGTGTGAAGTCACAGGTAAAGGCAGCTGTGCAGACATGACCGGGACATGTGCCAGTTTCACTCCAAACTGTACACCAACCTCATGGTGGCACTGCATCTGATCATTACTCACACTCATTGTAGCATGCAGCAGGTGCTTAGTTGGACTTTTTTCCTCTTAATGTTCAAATGTCAATCAAAGGAGAAAGATTAAAACAAATACTGTAACTCACATGTTCTGTGCACACACGCTGGTTTATAAGCTGCCTGTCTGTCTTATGCAATCCCCAAACAAGTTGGCCTCAATCAATAATCATTGTCTAAGTCTATTCTTGTCCCTGTGTAGTGTATGTGAGTGTTTGTATAAGCACTCATGTGTGAGCTTGCCCAAATTTAGTTGAAGCTAAAATTACTTGGACTGACTTTTAATTACATCTGCTTCTCAAAATTAATCAGCCTCAACAAATAATCTCAGAGGTGAAGCTGACTGAACACGGGAGCAATATTCTCAATAATACAGAAGCCAAGTGTGGACTCATTGTTAAGATTTGCCCTTTTTGCTCAACGGGTACTGGGTTATAATTATCATAAAGGTCTTTAAGATGCCCTTTCATGGCTGTTGATAGGAGCAATACATCAAGTTTGGAAAAGAAAGACGAGGCGACATTACAATGGGACTATTTGTTAGATTTGTAGCTTTCTGTGATGTCATCGTTTCCTTAACAAGATACTAAACATTCCCATTGTATGTTTATTTTTTCTCTTCTAAAAAAACTGCAAATTATCCCTGACCCTTAATTAGCAGGCAGCCTAATTACCAACAGCATCCAAAACAAATCTCTTTGTGAATGCGTGTTTGTGTGTGCTCTATTCTCTTAGAACCTACCACACAAACACTCCCCATCGCTTGAGGCATCATAAACAGCACGCCGCACTCACAAACACTTTGTATTTCTTCACCTCACTTAAAGTGGTTGGAAATGGACAGCTCTGAATCCTACTTGAGAAGCCCCCTGAGACTGAATCTTTTTGGAGAAACAAATGTGAAACATGTAATGGGCCGGTATGCCTATGTAGCTGGCTGAGACTTCCAAAGATACCTGCAAAGAAATACAGCATGAACCCTGCATTTCTGAACAGAATATTTTAAACAAAGCCTTGTAGGATATTTTACATATCTGCACATGCATGGGAAGTTGCAAAAGCTGCATTCACAACCACACGGTTTAGGTCCTACATCAACCTGCATCATTAATACACAGTATTCAATACAATCCTTACATTTAGTTTGGTTTAGATATAGGGTTTGTGTTACAGAGCAATACACAACTGGTTTTGTTTTGGTATTTATTACCACTGTACTTTTAAATGTACTATGTCATATTTAAAGTAATTGCTTTAATTAGTTCTCTTTGTTGTTACCTCGGCTGGAGCTGCTCTAGGGCTGTGTCTGACTAAGAAGTGACATAGAGGTGGAGCAGGGCCTGTTTGCTGAAGCAGTAAACTGTCCAGCTGTTATGATATCCAGCTGTACCACAGCTGTACCACAGCTGTACCACAGCTGGACATCATGTGGGACTAATATTTGTGTGAGTTTTATATAGGTTTACCCCTTTTGTGTTTTGTGCTCCTATTAGCCACTGTTTAAGTTTCTCCCTTGTCTCATTTTGGGAGTCAGTTTGTTTGGGTTTGGTCTTTTGTTACCTGTTATTTTAGATAGAGTTTAGTTACGTTAAGCTCTTTTATTAACCAGAATTTATTTTCTGGATATATTGAGTTTGATCATTGTTGCCTCAATAACATTTTACAAAAACTTTTTTTGTTTGCTTTTTTTCATTATTATTTTTTAGCCTGCGTCTGTCCATCCTTTCACTGCTTGATCAATCACCAAAGCCGTTTTAAATTGGCCAGCATTTTGTTAAAAAAAAAACAGTGATGTTGGATTGGTTATGTCAAAAGCACATCATCCATCCTGATTTAAAAACATTTGCTCCTGTCATGTTGATAAAACATGCTTCATGAATCAGACACTGCAGTGATAAGCATATTAATGATACCCACAATAAAATGCTGCAGCTCTATTTAAGTCTTGAGGCTGGTTAGCAAGTCTGTGATCTGTGAGTTTAAAGTTTTGAATTGAAACATGATATGGTGTTTTGGAGAATTTTCTCACCTTAGTTTTTTAGTTTGACATTTTTTGTGCAAATTTTTTGATTGTCAGCTAAGCTCAGCTACTGTAAAGAAGATTATTTACTCATTGAGACTTGATTTAGCTTCAACAGCATTTGGTATGCTGAGCATTGATCTGCTTCAGCACCCTGAAATGACTACGTTTTAGGGTGGAGCAAAACCTCTGGAGAGTTTAATGATCATGCCTGAAATTCTTTGGAACCTCACATTTTGTATTTGATAGTAAATTGATTTTCTATTTGAGCAGAACCAAACCTTTGCCATTTTCACATACACAGCTGCATAGAGCTCTACAATATAGTGATTTAAAAAAAGACCAGAAACTCAAAGCTATCTTAATAGCTACTGCTCCTTTACTACATTTTGTTGACATCTGCAGAGTGTGCACATAATGTAGTATATTTATTTTCCAGCCTTTGATTAGAGACTAAAACTGCTCAACCACGTGCGCTGTGCTCACTATAATATCAAGTATAGCCTGGAGGCAGAGGCTGGTGATGTAAGTGCTTATGCAACACTACTGGTCTTGAACATTTGTGTGAGGTAAGTATGGTTGATGTTTTCTTCCTACCTGAGGCTTGAGCAGAGGCATAGGTAAGCGATCACTGCAACACGTTTGTTTACTGCCCATCTCTTTGTAATCCTAATTAAACCAAAACTCAAAGTTTTTTTCCCTCAAAAACGTGAGTGAACTTGGTTGGGGGTTGGGGAATGTTTTTGAATCTCATAGTTGAGACTTTATCAAAAGTAATCTTTACAGAAATGTGAACTATACTCAGAAAAAAAAAACAAAATACCTGAGAAATAAGGAAGAAAGTCTTTGTTAATGAGGTGATGCTAGTGAAAAGTTAATACACAACAGGGTAAGAACTTTTTAAAATAGGTGAAAAAGCTAAAACCAGAATGATTAAACATTTTTAGGACTACCACTTACAGAACCATTACTTAAGCCATGCATCATGCTAGCTTTTAGCATGATTAGTTTGTACAAGCAAATAATTTCAATCAATTTTCTCTAAGTTCCATCAAACTGTCTGAGTGTATCCATACATCTCCATGATCGGGTGCAGAGGCTACCTTACTTTACTTAATAATCAGGTTTTTGCTGTGTAATGGGCTGGTGGGTGTACCCGGCCTCACTAGCAACCAGCTCCTCTGTAACCCCACATCAGAATGAGCTGTGTAGTGACTATAGATTTTTTTTTTTTTTTTAGTTTTTTGTGTAATTGCACAAACACATTTCAAAACAACAGGGCCAAAAATCTTTCAGCAAAAGCTGCTGTACGTAGAGCTTTGTACTTCTTTTCACACATAGATTTGCCAACACAGAGTGCAGACTTTAACTCTGAGACTCTGGAGTTTAGTGTAGAGGCTCTTACAGTTACCCAACTCTCTCGTAATCAAGTCTTAGTGAATCATGAGTGATGCAAAATCTGAGCTTCCTAATCTCTCATATAGGACATTTTAAGCTTATTTCTCTAATTTTTCAGGGTTAGGAAGTGCAGCATTTTCATTTTATTGAATACACTGAACCTATGTAATGGATTTTCTTATGATGATTCAAATTTGTGTATTGTGCTCTTTACAATCTCTTTGATGTCAGTGATTAATTTTAATGTGTACATAAAAGATTTAGGACAAGACACAACAGACGTAATCTATGGTCTGTTGATAGAAAGTAAAGGTAAACACCTACTTCTATATGAAGTTCCATCTGTCTTTGTGGGTTATGGCTAGAAAGACAGACAAACAGACATAATTTAAACCAAGGAGACTTGTGTTAGGACACCTCATTGAATATTATTTCAATTCATATTTAAGCTCACATGACCTTTTAGCTGATGTCATTCATTTAGATAACACTTGTATGAGTGTGTGATCAAAATGGTATTACTTTTATGACTAGGAGCAGAATAATTCAGTGTTTTCAAAGTATAAGATGGAAAGAAGTAGCATAGTAGCATCGGTTCTTCACTGCCAGGTAAAAACATCTTTTTGGACAGTATTTGATAATATACTTACTCTGGAGCTAAATAACATACACATTTAAATAAGTTTAAATAAAGGGAAAATAAATAAGCTCAATGTGATCAACAATTTAAAGAAAGATATGATCTACTGTGGAAATAAGATGATGCTGTGTGAAAAAAAAGTTTACATCTATTTATTCTCAAATTTAAGAGTTAATGAATGTGTCACAATTCTTTATGATGATAAAGGAGAGCCAGAGCACTGTTCTTTACTTCAGGATGCAATCTTTTCTAAAAGGGAAAGTCTCCACCTCCAGCTGATGGAGACTTCTAAAAACATTTAGTGGACAATACAGATAATTAAAACTAAATAATGAGAATAAATATAGAGTCTTTCAGCTCTTACAGCATCCCTCTTAGATGTGTGCAGTGCTCCCTTCCAACCTCTTTCTCTTACATTTCTCCGCGTATGAATGGTGAACCAATCTCTACTCACGTGGAGCCGAATTACTCCTTTATTGCAGTGCCATTTGTTTCATACCTTCATCTCGCTGTTCCTCTGATTTAGAGCTTTGTAACCAATCGCTGAGGAGAAGAGAGGAGGAGAGACAGCGAGAGAGGGTTGCGGGGCGGGGCGCGGGTCTGGCTGGTGTTTCAGCACCGCGGACAGCTCCCTTCACTTGTGTGTGGACCGCAGAGGAAGCTCACACATCGCTGGATCGCGTTGGAAACCGACTCACACTCTTCCATAGATTAACCCCGAGTTCACACCGTGCGCGCACGCCTCTTCTCCCCCCACATTCACCCCTCTCCTCCTTGTTCTGGATGGTTGAGTTGTCTCGTTTTGTGGCCTGACTGAGGAGTCCAACCTCCATCAACTGCATTGCCTCTGCGTCTACTAGCTGTTGGCTCCTCATTCTGCTCCTCTAACCTACAGCCAGTGTCCTGAAAGTGCTTTTTATTCGGAGAGAAGGGTGGATTCCCCCACTCTAAGTTCTTTTTGATTCTTGTTATTTAATTTCCATTTTTTTTCTCTCTCCCTCGTCGTCCACTTCTTATGTGTTTACCTCAACACCGCTGCTTCGTCGCTCGACTATGTTGAGGTGTGGGGATCTTCTTCACAGCTCAAGAGAGGATGCTACTTTAGGATGCAAGTGGAAGATGAAGTTGAGTAGTTCCAGTGGCCTTTGGTGCATGTTCTGAGATGAGAAAGGCGACCTGTATTCTGTAACGTTGGCTGGAATCCTCAGATTAAAGTGGATCGGACGCATTCCTTTCATGGGTGTAAAACAACCAGAGCTCAAGATGAGGTGCCTCTGTGACTTTTTAAATTGCACCTAAAAGCAAGAGGGTGTCTTTTCATTTCATTCCCCCCTACCTTTCTTGTCCTTTAACTCTGATGCTTCTACACAAAGAGAAACGCTTTTGTTTTTCTTAAGCTCTCTAAACGAGTTAGAACTTTGCGCTTGAAAAGAAAGTACGCTGATCGTATTTCACTTTTTCAGCTCACCTAAAAGACAAAGCAGAACAATAAAAGATGAAAAAGTTTCGGAAGGTTTTGGACGGTTTGACCACCTCCTCTCCAGGAGGGACTATGGGATCTCCATCGTGCGGAAGCGCAGCCGGGACTCCCACAGCGGCGCCAACTCCCAAGGAAATCGATATCCAGGAGACGCTAATATCAGAAAACTTTCAGCTGTGTAAGGTGGGTAGAGAGTAATGCGTTGCCTTTTAGGCCTACAGCATCTGATCAAACCCTGATGCCAGCTGTGGATAGCAGCACCTGCTTTTCAACATCTGCTCTCGTAGATGCAAAATCTGTGTCTTTAGGCGCTTATTTGGACAATAAGGACACGGATTTAAAGCTGTAAAAGTTCAATTGCTTGAGATTTACCTGAGCCGGTCCCTGTGTTTGAAAGCTCCGCATCAGTGACAGTCTCATCCTTCTCAAGTCTTCCGAAAGTATCACAGAAAGTGAACAAAACAAGCGAGCATCTTAAATTATGTCTCCTTACAGTGGTTTTAAGTTACTGATACGATTTCTAAGACAAATCGTTACTATTCTGCCCTCACGGGCATGCGTACAGCTGGTGAAGCTAGTAAACATCAGAGTGCATGTTTTGGTCAGCTTTCATTTGCATGTGCAGTACGTATGCCAGCAGCAGTACTGACTGCAGCAGCTCCACACATGTGCTACAAACAGCGTGCAAAGGGAGTCAATAGAAAGCAGCATTCCCATTGCATCAGCAAGCGGAATGCGATTACATAACTGGTGTCCCTGCCTTGTATTATGAAAAAAAGAGAGAGAAAAAAGTGCACAATAAGCCAGCGGAGAGGCCCCGCAGTGCTGTCCTAGCTGATGCGCTTTTTTCCCTGGGTAGGAGGGAGAGAATGAGGGAGGGGTGGTGAATGGGAGGGGAGTGTTAGAGGTATTTATAGCAGCCACTGCTTCCCATTGCAGCCCCCCTTTTCTAAACGCATTCCGCAGCGTTTATTCTTTACCCTTAAAGAAACGGGGGTAAACTGTGGATGTGGCTGTAAATAATTCATTGAGAAAGCGGGGGTAAGGGGGTTGTTTCATAGAGCGGTTTTATAAACACTGAGCAGAGTAAGACTGGTCCGGGAGGGAGTGGGTTGGAGTAGACTGAGGAGGGAGGTTGATTCACAAGCTGAGAAGGATGCTGCAGAGCACCCTATAGCAAGCTGCTGGGGAAAAAATGAGCATTATAGTCTGGTTCCATGCAGGAACCCTTTTCTCCCAGTATTCAGTACATGGTTGGGTTGACAAAACTTCTTAGGAATAAGCAGCACATGTAAAATAATATCCCCATATTTGTCATATTTCTGCAGTATTTTATATGAGTGTGTAGAGGTGCAAGTAAAATGTAAATGTTTCCCTATGTCTTATTTCTCATGAGTGTGTGTTAAAGAATTATGAGAGTTACAGAAATAGGTGGATAATTGTATTCTGTCTTGCAGTCTATTGGAATGGAATAACGAAACTGTATCTGTCAGTAACACAACAGTAACACAACTGGCATCAAACAAAACTTTAAACTGGAAGACATTTGTATTACGTCAGGATTTCAAGCGATGTAAGATTAAAGAATGAATGTGCAAAAAAAGGAAGAAAGGAAAGAGAGAGACAGCAGGGGGAAAGGCTATCTTTTCTTTTCTTGCCATTTAACGAGGATTCTGCTTCCTCATGTCATGCCGGCGGGATGTTTGGCAGATGTGCGCAGACACACAGATGCACTACAAACCATATAATGAGTCAAACATGAAACTCTTGTCTGCCATGAGTTTTTTCCCCCTCATTCACAAAGATGGAAAACAGGAGCTTGTTTGTTTCTATTTAGGTTTTACTTGAATTTTATGGTAAATCTGTATTAAAATAAACAAAGAAAATAAATATATCATTGTGATGATTTGACTGAAACTGAAGAATAAAATAATTCTTACATATTTATCCAAACTATGCTAGATGGGCAAGTTTAGAAAAGCCTTTGTTTTATCTTAAACGGGCTCAGTGTAGAGAGATACATAGCGGGCAACTAAATTTAACCTTCTATTCATTACCCCAAATATTTTTAGATCTCCACTTTTTGATGAGGATATAACTCCGGCAGCCAGTGCAGTTTGTGTGGGAGTGTTTGGCAAAGTTCTGAGTTAGTCATGAATTTTGTCTTCAGTGTGGGAAGATGGAACAACACATCAGTATTTATATGCATTTATATACACAGCATATACAAGGCTTCACCCAGTTTGTGTGAACAAATGCTGTTGGGTGATTACACAACAAGCTCCGGGTGAAATCTCACTCAGACTAAAGGAGGAAAGATGCCAGGTGAGGTGCAAAAATCTGGAATAAGCTTATTGAATCTATAGATGGATTTATACTAGCAATCTGTCCCAGGTGTGTCCCGCCTCTTGCTCAATGATTGCTGGGATAGGCTCCAGCTACCCATGTCCCTGAATTGGATGAACCAGTATGAAAAATGTAGCAAAATGAGATCTTGCTGTGTTACACTTAGAAGGTGGAAACAAAGTGAGATACTCACTTAAAACTGTGTGGTAACTAGTTAGCTGTAAAAGGATATTAAGACATTACAATCTGAAGGAAACCACGGGTCCTATATTCTTCCTACCTCTGTTTTTTATGCTATTGCTGAAATTTTCCAATTTAATTATTGCCAATTTATATGTCAGAGAATATAGAAAGAGATCTAATCCTCAAATATTTAGTCAAAGATAAACTGTAGATGCATAAATGAGTCAGTACAGAAAAAGCCAGGTAGGTTAGAAAACATGTGGTTCCATGTGATGATTAAAGGATCAAGATTTAGCATAAGGCAAGGCAAGTTTATTTATATAGCACCTTTCATGTACATAACTAGGTAGGAGATGCATTAGCTCCACATATTTTGATTTTAAAACGGGGTAGATCCTAAACTCATTTATCACCTCTCTAACTTGCACAATGACCAGAGGCTGGCTTGGTGGAAATGCTTATTACAATACATAAAACACAATGTTTGTTGGTTATAAAGCTGAATTTATTACCACACTTTGTAAAATAACCAATACATTAAAAAAATGATGTGCCTAAATACAACATAGTCCTGAGAGTCAGACATCAATTTACTAACTAAGCTGCTTCCTTATCTAATAAAAATAAGCTTTTCTCAGTCATTTAGATTACTGTGGTTGGTTTAATGACATCTGGTGATGTGTTTTCCCCAAATTACTTCATTCATATTGCAAGTGTCACTTCTGTTTTAACCCCATCACCTCACTAAAGTGGAAAGTTGCCTGTAGAATTCAAATAAATGAAAAGCGATGGTTTCCATATTCATGGAGAATATTAATCTTACGCTGTTGATGAGGATTTCTGAAATATACTGTTAATCACAGAGGTGAGTGAAATGGTAGAATACGTCTATATATACTCAGTTTTTTCTGACAGATTTACACTCATACAAATATTCAAAAATATCTTCAGAATATTTAGATAAATGCAAATAAATAAATATGTGATAATTTTCAATTTGTTTGAATACAATATTTATTGTAGGACATATAATGCTCAATCAGGAAACAAAGGAGCAGTTGTTGAATGAAGTGCTCCCTTTGTGAAGTGATGTGGGTCCACAGAATGTGGTAGAAGTGGAGGGCAGGTCTGCAAAGCACCACAGAAACCTTTCCACATTTCCAATCCTGCATATAATTGGGTAACTAAAGCAAGTAATATGGTGGAAAGGATTTACTCATAATTTTTAGTCAGAAAATAGTGCAAACTTTTATTTTTACCTTTAAATGATGCCCCATTTATAAAGATAACACACTTTTTTGGTGAGCAGCTGAGTTGAGTGTTGGTTGCTTCCATACAAATCTTGACAAACATTTTCTGCCAATACCAAGCACCTTACTCTGCTGTTTACTTTTGCTTTGGACTTCTGGTAGTCAGATACCTGATTGTTTGCATCTGTGAGCACGGACCCCGGTACAGCAGTCGCTTTAAATCATTGGGTCAAAGTTTGCAGAAGACAGAAATAATGTTACGCTGATTGCTGCACATACGGGGTAACAGGTATTGGTGGAGGCGTACGATGGTGTGAGGTGGCCACTTCCATCCATCCATAAATTTTCTACCGCTTATTCCCTTCCAACTTCCTCACTGAACAAAATGTCTCATCATCATTAGCCAATCTTAATATAGTACATACTAAGATTAGATTTTGCAACCTGCCTGTTGAACAGAAGCATGAACACTTGTTGAACTTTGCGACATCAATCTTTTCTTTGATTTAAAACTATTTTTCAGTACCCTTTTTTAATTGCAAATATCTTCTGACCCCAAAGCAGTTTTAGACTATTCATCACTGACCTCAGATTTTAAGATCATTTATATTTTTGAATCTGGAGCTTGTTAAAAGCTCCCCTGCCAGGGCATTTTGACCTTATTCATAACTCTAACCTCTTGTAATAAATTATTATTCTCAAAAGGAGTTGTACAATTATCCCTAACACCAGCACAGTTGCAATGAGATAGTCTTAATAAAATAAAATCCACTTTGTGTCCATTAGGATATAAAGACATGATTAATGTAATGAAAGAGTTTAGCTGCTTTGCATTGTGTTTTGCAGCCAGCTGTTCTGCTGCTCACACAAATATTTTAACAGGCAACCCCCCAAGAAACAGCCCATCCTTATTTTTATAACTTTTTTTAAAGGACTGCTGTAAAGCTTTGCAAACTGGACATTTAAACAATGTTTTCACTTCTACAGTGAACAATTTGCTAATAAAACTCCTTTTGATAGATTAGTACCAGCTTTCTACAAACAGATTTCATTGGAATGCATCCTGCATGCATAAACCTTTAAAAAAATTGGTATCATTGTAATTGTTCAGTCGATGCTTTGCAGATAAAGGCACTTTTCTCACGCTTGTATTAAAGTTCAAAGATTGGGAGCTTGAGCCTTTCCTTCCTCTGATAACACAATAGGTTGGCTTGTAAGGATGACATCACCTCACTCCCTCGCTAGCAACCCCACAAGCTCTCCATGGGTGTGATGACTCAGTGGGTTGGCTTCCAGCTAGTCTCACATTACCATGTGTCGGCTGCCTGTCAGAAGCCACATTGTGGGATCAATTAAGGAGGAGTTGATGTCAGGCTGAGAAGAGTGTATGAGCCAAAAGCAATAAATGCAGGAGATGTTCTATAAACAGTATATGAAACACAGGATTTGTGTTTTAGTAATCAGATTACTTAATGTAATACTTTGAAGTGTCATGTGCTTTTTGAAGCACTTTCTGCTTGTTCAGTATCTTCCAGAAACCATTGGAATCCTTTGAAACACACAACATGGACAATTAGCTGCAGTAGGAAATACATGAGAAACATCTGTGAGGTGCTGTGTGAAAACATGAAGTACTGACAGATACTACAATTTGTCTGTATGTATAAGTGTGCTTGAGACAGCAAATGAAAAAGAGAGTCTTGATTTTTGCGTGGGCTTTCAAAACTCTTTGTCCCTTCAGTGATAGCAGACTGCCTGCCTGACTGCATGCTGTGCAAATAAAAGCAAGTGAGCTTTTCAAACAGACCTTCGTTTCACTTAGTTTTCCATCATTGTGTTCTCATTTAGACTGATCTCACGCAATGTCTGGGTTGAAGTTCAGCTCGTCTTGAGAATGCCATTTTAGCTGTACGTTTTAATAAGAGAGAAGCAGCTTGTCATGTGACCTGGGCTGATATCTGCGTAAAAGCATCTCGGAGCTTGACGTCTTGACGTCTTTGTGCTCCATATTTGTTTGTTTTTGCTTAGTCACAGTTGCTCTATTTTAATATTTGCATCAATGCTCAAGTATAGTTAAAAATAGGAGCGCTGCAATAAAAAAAACTAAGAAACTATTAAGAAATCGTTCCCTACTGAGTGCTGCTGTTTTCCCATCATTTAACTTCTTTATATTTACCGTGCAGAGAAATATCAATAGTTGACTTTTTTCACCTTTCTGTGGGTTGAATGGTGGAGCTGGTACAAACACAATATTTTTGTGCTGGACTGCCTGGGTAAGATTACATTTTAGGGAAACAATTACATTTAAGCTGTTGTACAACAATCCCGATATCAGTTTCTCTCCTTAAATCTTTATATTGATACTGGATTGTTGATCTGTCTTCCCCGTCCTATCCATTCCAGCCAGTCGAGGCAGATGGCTGCCCTCCCTGAGCTGGGTTCTCCCAGAGGTTTTTCCTTGCTGTTAAAAAATGAGTTTTTTCTGTCCACTGTCGCCTCATGCATGCTCAGGATGCAAGTTTGGATCAAAGTCAAGATTTGATTCAACCTGTTTGTTTTGCTCAGTTTAGCTGTTTATTAGGATTTGGCTCAAATCGATGTGTCTGTAAAAAGTCCTGGGATGACACTGTTGTGAAGTGGTGCTATATGAATGACGCTGAATTGAAATGAATTAGGTTTGTCTGCTCTTCAGGGCATAGTGTAACAAATGAGTCATATTTAGGTTAAGTTGGATGTATCAACCAACACTGTCAACATACTGTCTAATGTTACTAGGTTATCTTATAATCACATTAATATATGCATGCATGTAAAAAATTTGCACACAATGCACAAAATCTTTGAAATATGTGCACTTGGGTGGGCTGCATGGTGGTACAGTGGCATTGTGGCCTCACAGCAAGAATGTTTGCGGGATGGAGGTCCGAACAGTGACCGTTCTGTGTGGAGTTTGCATGTTCTTCCTTTGTTAGCGTGGGCTCTTTGCGGGTATTCTGGCTTCTGAAGACATGCACATTGAGGATAGGCTGATTGGAGACTAAAATGTTCATAGGAGTGTGTGAGTGTGCATGGTTGTTTGCCTATGTGTGTTGGCTCTGTGATGGACTGGCGACCTGTCCACGGTGTACCTCACACCATGTCAGCTGGATTCGCTCCAGACCCCCCGCAACCCCGTTCAAGAAATAAGCTAGGGCTAAGGCTAAGGATAATGGATGGATGGATGTGTACTTGGTGCTAAATCCAATGTTTTTGCTCTTTCTTGTATTTCATTTTAACATTTTGGCCACTAAATCGTGTATATTGATAAAGCAGTTACGGAGCCTAAATCGATAGCTCTGTCTGGATTTGTTTCACAACCTGACTGTACAAGTTTAGACAGTCAAAATACTTGTTTGGACAACAGTAATTAAACAGCAGAAACACTGCAGAAAAAAATCTTCTATTTCTAAAATGTTTTTGGAAAAAGATAAATAAAAAGATGAGAGTTCGACACAGTTGTCTGAACATCAACTCAATTAATTTATATCTCTTCTCCTTATAACCCTCAGAACAGTATTCTTCATCTCTTTGTGCATTATGTGGCTGTTCTTTCCCAGAGGAGCCCCTGCTAGGCTAATTAATTTAATCTTTTTTAATAAAAACACAACAATTAATTGCTTTTTAAATTAATAATGTATTTTGTATAAAAAAAACATGTTTGTTATTTGTAAAAAGTAAACTCAACATGTTGCAAAACTTCTTAAAATTTACTTAATATTTCTTGAGAAATTTGTGAAAGATGCAGAAAACAGAACCAAGTTGATTTAATTATTATTCTTATAACAATGACATTTTTAGCACATGGAAGATTCACTTTGCATGCATTACACCTTAGCCACTATGCATGATGGGCTTCAAGCAAATAAACTACACAAGTTTGCAGTCACATAACTGCAATGCATGGCTCTGTGATGGACTGGTGACCTATAAAGGGTACAACCTCGTGTCTATGAATTGAATTAAGCTGTATTAAAATGAATAGTCAGGGTCAGCCAGAAAAGCCTTTATTGTCATTGAACTGGCGACCTGGCACAAAGAAATTTCTTTCAGTACAACCTGTCCAAGAGAGAACAAACAACATAGATACACAATAACACATGCTTGGTATAAACAGAATCAGGATGACTGAGGCAGCAGCCACATGCGCTGCACACCTTTTACAGATGAAAAGAAGACACATGGGGGGTGAGGGGAAAAAAACAGGGATCACGACTCTGCGCCTGAAGGGTGCAGTGTACACACGTACAGCATTCTACGGAGAACTTGATAACCAGCCATTGAGGTCAACTGGGGGAGGCAGAATTAAAATGACAGCATATTGTTTAGGCAGGGTGACTCGTTGTTTTTATTATTGTCTGCCATAACTCTTTCCATTGGTCTCAAGTTTCCAAAAAGAGCCGACAATGGTGGTCAATTTTCACTCACCCTATCAGACAGCTTCAACTCAACTCAACTTTATTTACAAAGCCCTATAAAGCAACCGCTGTTACAACAAAGTGCTGTACATATTCAATAAAACAGTAAAATAAATTAACAATAAATAATTTAAAAAGTAAGACATTTTAAAAGAAGTAAATAAAACCAAAATATAATTAATAAATTCTCCAATTGTTCTACTGCTCGCACAATTTATGCAATATAGACTAAATTAGTGTCAGGATCCGTGAAGGAGCGGACACACGCGCAGACAGTTGATGAGGAAAACAACTCTTTTAATTTACAAAAACACACTGGAGTAATCCGAGAGACGCTGGAAGTTCTGCTGGAGGCAACAAAACGCTCTGGCAGAGAACAAA
>JBAMHV010000013.1:18581564-18594803 GCA_037177535.1 Pseudomugil gertrudae
CTATCTTATCTATCTTATCTATCTTATCTATCTATCTTATCTATCTTATCTATCTTATCTATCTTATCTATCTATCTTATCTATCTAATCTATCCGTCCATCTATCTAACTATTATATTTTATTTTATTTTATTCTAAAAAGTGGCAGTATTTTGTACCAAAAATAAAATCATGAAAATGTTGTTCTTGTGGTTATCAGTAGGGGACAGATTGACATACTTGTGTTCATATCCTTATCCTCTGTTAGTGATGCCATGACTGATACACTGACATTCATGTTAATGTGACTGTAAGGTTAAAATAAAGTGCATCCGCATACTGACCCTGGATGCATGAAAGCATGACACACATTCACCACACAAACCACAGACACACAGACAAAAGTGCACATGAGGCTTTGCAACTGAATAAATATATTATATATTCATAGTTGTCAGGTCCACACTCACCTGAAGTAATGAGTGCTTAACGTTAAAGGGCAAAAAGATAAAGAAAAGTATCTTCTCCAATATATGCTGCATCTAACAGGAATCTAACATTGCCTTGTCAAAGTAAATAAATATCATTTTAAGAATTTGCAAACTTAAAAAAAAACTTTGGTATTTACAATATTCATAGAATAGTAGTTCAATTCCACAGATACAACAGGGAAAGAAGCAACAGGATGGCAGAAAGAAAAATGCCACAAAATAAGATGATCGTTGCAAGCATAACCACTTTATATTGTTTTAACATACATCCTGATTTTTATAGAGACATGGACATAGTAAATATTGGTTAATTTAATTCATCATTGTAATGTACTTGCTTCTCTTGCAGCAATAATATCCTCACAGCTATGGTACACATACTTACAGAAACAGATGGGGTTACAATATCTTTGATGATGACTTGCTGGCTAGAAATATGGATATATTTATTTACAGAAACTGTAGTTTCTAGCCTTCTGTTACCCACAGATAGGTAAAGAACAAAGAGCTATATCTACAATACAACATACCAGAATCAATTACCTTTCAAATTTTAAAAAAGCAACAACAACAAAAAAACCCAGAAAAAAAATTTAAATGTAGAAACTTTAAATAATTCAGATTACACAACGTTTTGTGCAGCATAACAGCCAAACCAGGTACATTATGTCCTGACCATAACATCAATAAGTGGGAGTGAAGTAAAAAGTATGTACAGAAAAGCAAACAAGGGAAAATGTTGCACAGCAGAGTGGAAGACAGGAACAGCTCCATCCTTGTTGTCAATGTTGTCCTTAAAATTCACTTTCAATTTTCTCTCTGTTAGCTTTGATCCCTTTAGTTGCTGCTCATACTAGGTTGTATGAAAAGCCTTTATAAGACCGTATCTAGGTTGTGTATAGGGGGTTTATCTGCTACCTGCTTAATCACTATTTAGGTGCATGATAAATAAATCAATGAAAAACCTAACAGAGTATATTGAGAACATAATTATATGGCTTCATGACTATCATCATCCCAGGAGGCAAAACGACCAACAGAAGATCCAACTGCCTGCATAACTGGTCCAAATCAAACCAAGCAGTGGTACTCATGCTTGAACAAAAAAGACACTTACATGACAAAGACCCAGCTCTGGGCTACTGTAGTGCAATAGAAAAAAAAAATACAACAGAAATGTAATGATATACACAGAGGCAGCCAAACACACAGACACAACACAAGTGATTCTGCTCTATTCCATCTGGTTGCACGCAGTATGATCTGCAGCTCTAAGACAAATGAGCTCACTACAGTCAGCAGAGGGAATCATACCAAGGCTCATTCATTTGTTTTCAGACTTCTCACACACTGCATTCTCACCCTGCACACATTTGTGTGCTGCTGCTGTGTGTGAGTCTGTATCATGCAGTACAGAAGAGGTGCTGATTGAATCAGCTTCAGTCTCAGTGATGAATGAAAGTCCCTTCATAATTTCACTCTCAGGATGAGCCGGGATCACACCCTGTAAGACTTGAATTGCTTTATTCATGGCAAAATACAGGGTGAAACCAAGGATAGTGTTTAAATCAAAGGCTAATCAGGCCTGCTTGCAACAGTATACAATGAAACTTTAGAATAAATTCAGCCCCCTAAATCTGCCATCGATATTAAAATCACACACAGTGGAAGAAAATAGACACTTTTGTTTGGATTTCATTGTAAGGTATATACTTCCTCTTTGTGGAAGAAAAAAAGTTAATTTTTTTTCAATTCTTTACTCAGAAATAAAAGAAAGTGTCATGCATATATCTTTCTGAATCCAAAATATATCCACAATATTGAGCCGTGGCTGGAAAAGAAAGGCAATTCATTTATAGAAAATGACTGGCATCAAGCTGGGTTTTGTATTTCTCAACTCTCGTTTCCCACACTCAGACATTATCTCCTCTTCCACTCCTCCTCCCACACGTCTCTCCGATCCACGTTATGCTATGTCTCCTTTTTATTTTGGGCAGCTCCTGTCTAGATCAAAGGAATTTTAGAGCAACCTCAAAATATCTCCCTTCAAACGCTGGTGGGGGAAAGCCACGTGTATCTCATGTTTGTTTGATGGGCTCTCCAACTCTGTAAAGTCACGTCAGTTGGACTGGCTGGTTATGACGGGAACAGACAACTCGGCTTCTGTCTTCAACACCGTCTCACATCCTCACATGGAACCAGGGGGGATAGGTGCTGAAACACCTGGGTGATGCAGATGGATAATTTGTATGCACAAAGGCAACACATGACACATTTCATGCAGTAATGTAAGAAGACACTGCACGTGTACAAACACAACTTTATTTCTACATTTGTTTCCTCATGTCTTAATATTGTCTTAATATATTTCAGTTTCACCCCGTTTTCCTGCTAGTAATTATTTGTTGAATTGAAATTATTTTTTTTAAGCTGAACACTATAAAAAACATGTTGCTGCTTTTTGCATTTGTCCTTCATGCTAATGAAAGGCCCTTTCCTGCTTTGACTTCACTGGTTTGATTTGAAAGACCGATGTGCTGGGTGTTTCAACAGACAGAAGCCAGTTATGCAATTCAAGGTTAATTTACCCTTGTGGATTAGCCTGCAGTATTGTCATGGTAACATTTTTAAATCGCAGTTAGGTGTTTTACAGTTATCTAGTCAGTGTTTGGGAACATGTGGCATTTCAACAATGACTATTTTCATTCCCCTTATTTTGGTTTTAATTATACTTATTTAATTATACATTTTACTTTTTAAAATGACAGAACCTGTTCAAGATTGAAGCATTTTTTTAATGCTTTTGCATTAAATTCAGAGACTTTGTATGACATCCCCAGCATTAACTATCTTAGCTGGATATGGAACAAGCAACAAAGGTCTATAGTCTATGACAGAATAACACAACATGAAGGTGATGATTTTTTTGTCAAATAAAATAATTACTTTAATTTATTAAAAAGAAAATAAAAAAATCAAAGAGAACAATAAAATGCTGATGTACAATTCTTGCAAATTATTATTTTAAGGGAGACAATGTAAGTTTCTGACTATAAAACGGTACTTCTAATTAATTGATGTCACACTTTCATTAATTATATGCAAATTTCTTGAAACAGTCTTTAGTCGACAGCATCACAGTCCTGAAAAAACACAAATAAAACAAAACAAATCAAACAAGTTCAGAGAAGGATGCAAAATTAAAGGATGCTAAAGTGTGAAATGCTGCGATATTTATTTTATTCCATTCTGAAAGTTAACATAGCCTTATAATCAGTTAATTCCATCACAGCATTTGATTATAGAAAATAATTGAAAATAGAAAATAAAAAATCTATTACCTCATTACAATGTCAGACTTTTTAGGTACTTTTTTTTAATCAGATTTATTTTAATGAAAGTGAAAATCTGCATACAATAATCTCTGCAGTGTGAAGTTTGATTTGGTCCTCAGGAGCAGAAGCGTGCCAAGTTTAAACTTAATGCTGCATGCGTTTGAGTCTGCTGATTTTTTTTCATGTTACAATATGCATCTCTACAACCTGCATGACCAGTGAACTTCTATAAATTTCTATATTATTTTTTTTATTTTTGCTTTTTTTAAACCAAAATCTTACACCAAAAATGTAGCATGATACATGATAGTATAGATAGCTAACAGTAGCTGAAAATTTTCTGTAAAAGATGCAACACCTTGGAAAGATTATAAAGACAATAACTTATATAGAACACATTTAAAAATATCTTTGTTCGCATTTAAACGTCTAATCCAGAAAAAAAGAACTTTTTAAACTTGTGAAAAATATTGCTATGAAAAATAAAATTAACACATACAGGATATTTGGAGTATATTAGAGAGACACTATGCTTTTTATGTCAGTATAAACAACAGAGATACATTCACTAGGAATACACGAGACATGTACATTGCAGCTTTGTCAGTTCAAGTAAAATTGATATTTTTACAAACTTATGTAGCACTGAGGTGGTACTAAATTATAATCTTGCTAGCTGTTAAAAACCAGATATAGTTTTTAAGTGGTGACTGCTAGATATAAATCTGGGCTGGATCAGAAGACCAGGGACGACTACAGGAGCTGAAGGTTAGCAATTAATAATGACAAACAGATTGAATTGTATTTGGTACTGGTACCATGCATTTAAACTGATGCAGTAAACAAAAACACACAAAAAAAACCCCAAACAAAACACCCAAATATTTACAGTACTGCAGTATTTGCTATTTGTAGCTAAACCCAATGCATAAAGTTGATAATCCTCAACAAGCACAACTGTCCACATTACTGAGTGGCACTAGTCAGTGCCAATACAAGGCTGATACGCACAGCACAGTACCGTCTGTGACTTAATGCCCTGAAGTGGTGAATTTGTCCATGCACAATTGTTCGTGACCGGAAGGGGATGTGTAGCTGTTTATGTGGATCAGCCAAAAGAGATGGTGGAGGACAGGACACAGATTGTGACAGCCTCCTACTAGACCAGTAGACAGATGCAAGGTTCAGATGGTCAAATGCAGGGGTTTCTGGCTCCCAGCTATCTTTGAGTAGCTTGCCATCTTCAACCCAAAAAGGGTCACATGACTAATCCCATTCACAATACGGCGCCAATGATTACTCTACGCGGCTCTGGGCGTCTTCGCAATTGGCATTTATAGCAGCTGTCACCTGCTAAACAGGCTAAAACACTTGCCCCCACTACCCGGTTGGCTGGGTGCAGCCATGTGTTTACTGTTACATAACTTACGTAACCAAACCAGTAGGTGATGCATTTCAGAGCTGATGAGGTGCAGGAGAATACTACAGGCAATTCTACCCCAGTGTTACACTTACAGTACAAAATACTTATATTAACATTTAGCTATTTTATGTCTCATGAAAGTTTGACTTGCATTAAATCCTGTCTGTTCTGCAATCATATTAGTTCAGAAAATCCTTAGTAAATTATCTGACGGTGAGTGGGGGGGGGCATCTGCTCTATGGGGAGGAAATAAAGCTAATATCTATCCTGATCTTTACAAGTCAAACTAGCTCCAGTAGTTTGAGGTCAACAATAGCAGAGCAATTGACAGGTTAAGTTGGGCTAAGATGGCCCTGAAAAGTCCAAGGTGCTGTTTTAGTTTTAGCTGAGAAGGCAGGAGACATCGATACCATACAGCCTATGATCAATACCAAAAGCCAATTTCAGAAGAACAAGCAATCTGCCAGGGAACATTTTAATGAAGTAGAAAAAAATACAGGGCAAAATTGTGTATATTGTTGTACCTGAGAATTACAAAATAATGAACATCTATTGTAAGAATCTTATTAGCCAAAACAACCTGCTCCTTGTTACTGCAAAATCTATACAAACAAATCCACATCTAGTGCATTTTCTTTGGCATACAAGCAAACGAACACACACACACCCACCAACACACACACGCATGCACACGCCATTTTTGTTTTGCTTTGCTTCCCTCTACAGCTCGTGCAACACTCTGACTCTGTGGTATTCTCCACTTGTGCTTTTTTTCATACACTACATCACCAGTCACCGCTCAAGACATTCTCCATTTTTATCTCAGTCTGTGGGCAATGCCACCATTATAATATTGTTGTGTATATAGATTTAGCCAAGCACATTCACAGTCCGCAATTGTGTCTCCTGCTCACTTCACAGCATCACTTGTTTATATCTGTATCAAAGGTTGTCAGTGAAGCTGACATGTAACATCATGTGCACCATTGCAGGGATGATAAAGTGAATTGGTCACTAATCACCTTGCTAAAAATGCTCTCTATGATGCAGGTAGTAAGAAAGGCTGTATGTGTTTCATTGATTGGGATAATTGTTCATTAGTGTTTCTTTATATTGTCTTTTTAATGTTGCTTTCAGTAGATGCAGCGTGCTCAAAGTACGTTGATGCAGACATACTTGCTTACTTTTAGAGGTATAATAATGACTGTGTGAAATCTTTAAAATTAAAATTTGAACTCGAAAAGTTATGCTGCCTAAATAAAACACATATATAGTATTGCTTTTGTCTTATTTATGATTATAGAGGTGCTGGAGCCCATCCCCACTACAATCTAGAACAAGTATGTCCAAGTTTGGTCCTTGAGATCTACTATCTTACAACTTTTTTGTGCAACTCACATCAAACAAACCTGAATTAAGTGGCTTAGATTCCTCATCCATGTGCCATTCAGCCCTGCAGAAGCATGGTAACAAGTCAATCATTTTATTCAGGCGTGTTGGAGAAGGGTTGCATCTAAAAGTTGCAGGATAGTAGATCTCGATGAGCAGACTTGAACACTCCTGGTCTTGATAAACCCAAGGTGCATCTTGGGCAAATCAAGAAGATCAACAACCACTTTTACTATTACTCACTCCACAGATAAACTATCTTGTTATATGTGCATGTTTTATGAACAGTGCAAGGACTCATAATGAGCCATTTGGAATTGAAATTATCCTAGGCCTGCAGAATGCAATACATTTTATGAGATTGTTGAAGTATACATGCATGCTATTAGTAAAAGTTGGAGCACGTGGATGAAAACACTAACCACAGGTCGTGTCTTGTCTTTTGCACCGCTTTAACCACAATAACAAGCCATCAAAAAAGGTTAGAGATGAAAGAAGCAAAGGAGAAGTGTCAGATTTGTCTTTGAAAATTATCAAATTAACTAAAAGACAAGAATGGCACAAACTCAATGCAATAATTAGAGGATGTGCTGATGTGGGATGTGGTAATTAGAAATTCATTGAGAGTGAGATCAAAAACTGTCCTGCATAGGGTTATATTATAAACCAATCTTGCAGTTGACTCATGCTTTCGACATGCCTTGCACCTACAAATACTGGATGTACTTAAAGGTGAAACCTCCCTAATTAGCCTTCTTGAAGGTGGAAAAGGCACGTACTGGCCATTTTTATGGAAGTGGTAATGGCCGTTAAATGGGTCGATAACACTACTATCAGATGAGCAGGGTCAGTGAAGCATGCATTAATCTTCACTAATGAGAAAGAATAAAAAGAGATTTGTAGGTCTTACAATTTAGCAAATCGGAGTATTGTGACATTTTTATGCACAAAAAATGTATATTATAGGAAGTACTGCAAACTAATGCAATGCAAATTTGTAAATTTACAAGTTACATGTATTTCAGGCAATTTTTGCTCTACAGTATTGATAAATAAACCTTTTGCCATTGTGTTGGTTGCATTTGGAGATTTAGCCTCGCTCGCTCCTAAGTCAGTTGGCAGCATTCGACATGGGTGCTGTAAGCTATTTATAGAACCAGGGGTCTAGACCAGATCTGCAGCTGAGTGCTGTGTACATGGAGAGAAAGGCTGGTGGGTGGCATGAGGTGGTATCAGTCTAGGAGGAAGCAAAGGTATGTGTGAGTGGAAATGAGACTTGCGTGCAAAACGCTTGAATATGTGTGAACAACAGAGTGAAAAGGGCAGAAGGTAGATGGAAAATAGTGTTGATAAAAGGCAGCATCTGGCAGCTTTGGTGCAGGTTGTCTCCAGCAGGTCAACTTTACTGTGCAGCTGAGTTCATTTTGTAATAAAGTGAATGGATGCCTGCCTCAGGACATAGCAGGGTGGTACCTATGTTTCCATAGATAGACTAAAAGAGGAAGAAAAAAATTTCTGTATTGCTTTAGTCTTGAAATATGCATGAGGATCCCTGAGTTTCACCACAGCAAATGTGTTTCTCATCCTCTTCTTGGCTCAGTTGTCTATATATGTAGGGGGTGGTGCTCTTGTATCCCAGCAACTGTGTGCTAGTCAGGTTAGCGTCAGAACTTACAGGGGATGATGGCAACACCAGGAGCAGAAATGTGTGATTGTGTGTGTTAAACAAGGTCCTTCCTTGTAGATGAATGTGTTTTTTTAGCTGTAAATGAATAATTACAAGTGAATTTGATTACTTCAAAATAAAGTTGTGTTTTTTATTGTCAGTTTTGGACAACATTGTTTGATTTTTTTTCTGTTTTCTGCACAATGTCTTTTATGTCTTCATTTTCTGTTCGTTCTGATCAGTAAACACAGGTCAGATGGATTTAAGTATATTTTCTGATTAGATAAATGTAATTTTTTTGTACCCGTTAAGCAAAAAGTTTCCCCACTTACCTTTGAACAATTTAAAACTTGGTTAAATATATTCATCATGCAACTGGTGACCTGTCCAGGGTATACCCCGCTTCTCGCCCGATGTCAGCTGGGATTGGCTCCAACGCCCCCATACATACTGTATCTCAGCTCTACTAAAATCCAGTTCTTTGCGATGTGAACTGTAAAATGGTATATGTCCAAACCTTTGTGATTTTAGATGTTGTCTACACATCCCTCGATATTTTTATAACATGCTTTAGTTTTATTTGTGTTTTTAAGTAAAAGAACATAGACCCGATGGAAACCTTCTTTTAAAGTTAAAACTCAGTTGGAATAGTTTTTGCTTTAATGATTAAAAACAGTGTTTCACTGATGTGCCCTAACACTCATATGGTTACATAACTAGGATTTTACATGTAAAGATAGTTCAAATCCCAGCACAGCTGTTATATGTATGCAGATTTTGGTGGTCTGGCTGATGCAAAGCAAAAGTTAAGTGCCGGCAGTTACATTTTAATAGCTCGTTGGACCCTTGAAGTGCTACATCTTTTTATTTCAGACTGTTCCCTTGTCTTACTACAAACATGAAGATATTAAAATGCAGCAGATGTGAGCAGTGAAAGATTAGCTAACTCCACAACATGCAGTACTTTAATGAACACATGATAATCACAAATGTAATTGGAATAAAAACAACAGCAGGGCTTGTTTGCTTTTGTTGATGTTTTGGAATTTAAAATATGATTTAACTTGCTCCAGCAGTAACAACACCGGCATGGATTTGCTCAGTCGGAAGTTAAAAGGGTGAGTGCTGGATAGTCAGATCTGTTCAGCAATAGCATGCTGATCCCCTGCAGATGAAACAAAGAGCTGCACATTTGAATGACTCATTCAGAGAAATGTGTTGGTTTGTCGAAAGTAAAAGAGGAATATTCTGAGGGAGGTCTTTCTTTGTAGGGGTCACGTGTGTGTGTGTGTGTGTGGGGGGGTAATTATGTTAATGATAATGAGGTAGTGAAGTTTTCACAGCATGTTCATATAAAAATCAAAGCTAAGTAACACTATTTTTTACTATTTGCTGCAGGAGTGGTGGGAAGAAAAGCCTACATAAGAATTGTAACTATTCTTTTTTTAACATTCAAAATTTATTTCCATCTTAAAAGATATTTTTGTGTCTTTTGCCCCTTTGGCATAATATATAGATATCCTGCAGAGCTCTCACAGGTTTCTGCACTACTGAGACAGATACATTTCAGAATTAATCCTTTAATTGAAGCGAGTGTGTTTAACACACAGACTTAAAGAACGTCACAGAGACATAAAATGTCACATTCATGCATCTGGAATAATCAGAAGGAGGAAAAATGTAGGGGCAGGTGAGATGACGGCTGTGGCTGAATATTCTGCAGTCTGTTCAGTGAGTTGCAGAGAGGATGAGAAGCAGCAGGGCAGCTGAGAGAGACACTAATGTTAAAGAGAGAGCAAAAATGTCTCATCTGCTGTCACTGCAAGAGTAACATTGCAGCAAAGAATGTATTCAGTGCAGCCAGTTTAATTCTGAATCCAGGAACAAAAGTGTGTTTCAGGTTTTAAGGTCAACACTCTACCCCGATGGAGTGTTAAAATAGTGTTATTGATTTAAAATTAGCAGCCTATTCTTCTTTATTAAATAGACAAATTGGTTTGACTTGAGAGTTTATTCAAAAGGAAAATATACATCTTGAAAAGAAATATGTGATATCTTAAGATTCCCCACCTTTAATAAGCTGTGTCAAGCAATACATCTGGTCTGAAATGTTATATCAGTGCTGAATTGTTAAGACTACTTGGTGATGAACAACTGATCATAACCAGTGGCTTACCTCAGACAATTTGACCTCAATGCAAATAGCACAAACCATTGAATACTAATACAATAAAATAGTCCACAATTAAGCACAACAGTTAGAGGATAATGTCATAAGACAAGCTATTACACTACCAGTCAAAAGTTTGGACACAGTTTCTCATTAATTCCAATGGAAAAGTGTGTCTAAACCTTTGACTGGTACTGTATGTCATTATGTCATTTTTTTATGTATGAAGCATCAGTATGAGGTAAATAGGGTGTAGTGTAAAGGGATTCATCGTTTATATTAATAGAGAATCTAATGATGTTTTGAGATGTTTAAGATATTTGGGATAAAAGCTGTTTTTGTGGATTGCGTAAGCTCAAACATCAAGATAACTTTTGATCTTCCATTAGTAAAAGCTTTCTGACCTCTGACTGATGCAAGTAAGATGTTTGTATGTCACATAAACCAACTTCAAAAAGATGAGCTCTAAGTAGATGTTTGTGTGAATAATCTAATACAGTGATTTCAAACTGGGGGTTGGGGCCTCCGTGTTGATCATCAGATAATATCAGGAAGTCGCCAGATCATTTTAATGGAAGAAAATCTAAATTTAGGATTTTTACCAGGGCTGTCCAAATGAATCTATCAATGGAGAGAAAAATCTGTGAAATTAGCACCTTCATTTTTTAACCCACTAACACATAAATGTGATTAAAAATCAGAATTGTATTTTATTGCTGCAGAATAAGCTACAAAATTAGCCAAAAATAAATCTAAACAAGCTGATGAAATATGAAAATCACATTAACTTGTAACTGGATAAATGTACACATGGGGAATTCCTCGTCTCAAATTTGTCCTCATCAGAGATTTGTTCATCCAGGCTGAAGGAACTTGTATGTAGAATATAGAATATGCAACTTTTAGTGGTTTTCAGTGTAGCTGCATATAAAATGCAAAACTGGCACCCACTTAGGTTTTTCAGTTTTGTAAACCCAACCAACTAGTTTTGATTTCTAAGTGAAGTTAATGACTAAACCCAACAAGTAAATCAAAGGAAGTTTTGTCCAAATGTAATATGGAAGTGTAATTAAGGGTAGCTATGTGTTATATAGCATTATTCTCTTCTGAACCGGACCACTGCTGAGTCACTTCACTTTTAATGTTTTATACATTTATTCCAGAGTTTTGTATTATTTATCCAGATTCTTGTTGGACATCCATCCATGAGGCTTGTTGACCATCTAAGCTTGCTAATGGTTACCAGAGGTTACGAGTACCAATAAGGTTAAGCAGATGTTGTGAATATACGTTCACATGATGCAGTGTTCATTTGGATCTAATGGATGCACCTATGGCAACGTGCAGGATGTCCCTTCCTGCTTCTAGGGCTGATGTCGAGCTTCAGAAAAGGTGAAGACAATTTTCCCATAGTTTGTGTTACAACAAAATAATGTATTAATTAGTTATAACAATAATTGTTTTTGCAGAAAATAGAATTTTTAAATATAATAATTGTTTTTTGTAGCTCACAGTTTTATATATTTATTAAGTATGCAAAAGTAAAATTTTGAGCAAAACTTAGATTATACTGTCTCAGCTCGGTGTCTTTGTTCTTAAAGTGATGTTAATTAGTTATTTTAAGATTATATTAGTAATATAGCTGCTGCACACTATGTACTAAGTGGGGAGTTATTTTTGACTAACTGCTGGAATTAAGGAAAATGATGTAAATCGTCAGTGATAGACTGCAACAGAGAGCTGCATAGTTCATCCCTCTAAAGCACAGATATCCAACCCTGGTGTGCAAGAGCTGCTATCCTGCTGGTTTTGGTTGTTTTTGTGCTTAAACACACCTGACTGAAATTAATGGGTCATTTTGAGGGAGTTGATGAGAAGCTGTAGGATACATTTGATTTGGATCAGGTATGTTGAAGCAAGGAAACATCAAAAGCCAGCAGGATAGCAACCTTTGAGGACCAGAGTTTGAGTTTCTACAGTGTTCTTGAATACTGGAGCTTAAGCGAGACTGCCCAAGTTCGGTCCTCGAGATCAACATTTCTGTCATGATCTATGTTTGTTGTGCTGCAGTTTTGGCTGATTCTTCTCTTTACCGTTACATCAATTCATTGTGTAAATTGTTTTGCTTTATGCTTCCTGTTCATAACTATACCTGGTTTGATTTGCTCACTGGCCTCAACTTCTACCTGTTACCTGTGTACATATACATCTTGGCTTCTTTTACCCATTGCCAGAGCATTTTTCAAGTCAGGACACCTTCCCGTCTTGTTTTACGTGTCCGCTGTTTCAGCCACATTGGTCGGTTCATTAAAAGTGGCTTGTATTTGAGTCCACATTATCCACAAACCATAACACTACCCTACAATTTTTACATGCAACCCTTTTCCAACACACCAATAAATGAATGGCTCATTACCAGGCCTCTTTAGAGTCGAATGACATGCTGATTAGAAAAATCAGCCATTTGATTCAGGTGTGTTAGAGAAAGGATGCATCTTAAAAGTTAGAAGATGGTAACCTGAGGAACAGCCTCGAGTATCTCTTTACTTAAGCTTCTATTAATTTTGTTTTCATCACCAGCTGATGTTGCTGGCAGATTTCTAATTCTAAACAATTATTTTTCAGGAAAAAATATGTCAGACTGCAAATACAACTGGACAGATTTAATTACACATGTTTCTTTAAATCTGTGTTACCCAGTCCGGGTCTTCAGGGCCCAGTATTTCAAAACTTCAAATCCAGATCACAATGATCCGGATTTCTAAATCCCCCTATCCTGGTCTGTG
>JBAMHV010000013.1:18595143-18608496 GCA_037177535.1 Pseudomugil gertrudae
ATCTGACTCAAATCCAAGAAAAATCCTATCCACCTGGATTAATCCTACAGGATTAGTTTTGAAATACTGGGCCCAGGGACCCACTGCCCTGAATCTTGTAGAGGCAATTTTACTTTAACACACCTGAATCAAATAAATGGATTGTTAACAAGCTTGCAAAGAACTTGATGTGCATGATTCTTAACTGAAATAAGCTGTGTTGAGTAGGAACATCTCTAAATGACCTGGACTGATTTTCAGTCTCCTATACTTGGTGTTTGTGTACAAACTCAGGTGCAAAATACTTTTATATTTAACATTTTACCAACCTTTATTTTCTTGTACCCATTCTTTGTTGTTTACACTGTCCAGCCACATCCACGTTTTGTGTGATTATTTATCTTGTTATTTTCTTTGATTCATCTGTTATTTATTCAAGCATGTGGCACATGGACAATGCTAAACTTGCTGCAAATGATGGATCACAGAATAGTGTTCATTGGAAGCGCAGTAATTTTCTCATACTGATAGAAGGTTCGGCTATTTTTAATGAATCATTTATCCTTGAAAAAAGGTTCTCATGGGTATGAAATAGATCTTCATTGGGTAATAACTCTTCTATGCTTCTATTTTACCCAAATTTAGCAATCATGATAGGTTGTAATTGAAAAGAAGCTTTATATTAATTGTTGTCATTATTACTGCCATGCATAATTCACATTATTAAAAACATCTTATTAGTGTTTCACATAAAGTAAGAAAATGTGAATCACAACAAACAAATTAAATGAAGGACAAAGACTGAAAATGACTCTTTAGCTAAAATGATGGATGTGTTGAAATTGCTGTGTGTAACAAATCTAATATGAAACAGAAAATATATTTCTAATACGTTCTAAATTAGTGTTACATTTTTATTATTTTAGATTGAATCATTTAAATGTAGCTGCCATGGGTCAACATATATGGAAGTTGCCATATTTATGCCATCATTTGTGCTACAGTGTCTCTAAATAACAAATCTGTGTGTGTTTGGTTTTATCTTTATTTAGCAGGTGCTGAAGCATTGGTTGAGTTATGTAATATGTTAAAAGCACACCAATTAAGAAAGCATATATGGACAAAAATTTTGAAGTTGTTACCTTTAATACAGGCATTACTGCACCTGAGGCCACTCTACCCACTCAGAGATAAAAATAAATATGTTTCTGTCTGGAAGAATTTTGGTCCCTAATAAGCTGCTATTCATTCAACTGTGCCTGGCATTTAAAGTAACTTCTTGTGCCATCATTACCACCAGATTCTAACACAGTACCTGTGATTCACTATATTGTACACAGTCTTCAATTACTAAAATGCAGCCAGATGATGCTTTTTTAGTTTCCACTCGTTTCTTTAATTATTCCCTGTGTTTAACTCTAAATCTGTTTTTCCTGTTTCTCTTTTCTCTTTGTAGACCTGATCTGTACAACTAAACTTCCTGTTGTTGGATTATCTGACCTTCTTTCACACAATGATACAGTCCTAGTTTCTCAAGGCATGTGATTAGTTAATCAAAACAAAGTCCCACCCTTCCCTGCATGGATACAGAGCTGTATTTCATAGTGTGCAGTTTCAATACAGTAACTTTTTAAACTAGAACTGGGCAGAAAGGGCTGAAGATATGCTTCCAGAGTTGTCTTACTCAATAAAACGAATTCACTTGTTTTATCACCTGCCAAAGTTGCTCATAAATTTTAATTTATACCAAGCAAACCAAATTATAGCCTACATTGGGAGTTGGGAGCAACAAATGTGGTTAATGAGACTGTGTTTATTGTTGTGTTAAGGAGTAAGAGAGTGACCGACTCAAACTACTTCTTCTTTTCTCTAAAAATAGAAAAATTTTGGCAATAATATTCTGTTGTAAAAATATATAGTAAGAATTGAAAAATCATGGGGGTTGGTGGGTGGTGGTGTGTGTGTGTGTGTGTGTGGGGGGGGGTGGCAAACTTGAATTAAAAAGAAAATCAAAGATTTAGGTGATGCCTCTTAATGTAAATGTGCTTCAGTTTTGATTATAACAAAGTCTAATCTAATATATTTTGTTAGTAATCTTTGGATTTTTTCTCCGTTACTGTTTTGTAATTGGTGTTCCTCATCATACGATGGAAAAGGTAATTCAAAAAACAAAATGGTGGCCTTAAAATCAAACCTTGAGAAAATGAATAATTTCTTTTTTTTTCGTTTGTGTTGCCAAATGTCAGATTGCTGTCTAGCAAACATAGCGCTTTGTAGCTTGTCACTAAAATTAATGTCCTCTGTCCTATTTCTTTCTCAAAGTTATTTTGCACTTTGCTTTGAAACACTAGTGTCTGGTCGGTGTCCAGTATTGGCTGTGTAAATACTTGTGGTGGTCTCTGGAGAGGAAATCTGGATTCTTTGGGTTGTTTAACGCTTGCTGCTTCTTGGAGTATGCAGCTGAGCTGTTGAGTTTATTCAGCTTGTGAAGGAAGCTTTGTGTGTCGCTGCAAAAGAGGTTTCATGAGAAAGATGAGAAAATTACCCTAGAAAGGGATGTTGAAAAATTTAGCAGGCAACTGTAAGGACATATCAAAAACAGATGTTATGTTATATAAAACAAGGATGAAAGTGTAAAACTAAAAGAAAAGGTCCTGCATAAAGAACATAAGATTCTTTGTCAGTGCATTTAAAGAAAAACAAAACATATAACAAAGATGGTTCATTCAAACAAACCATAATAACATAATGTTTACATTTCGTTCCTGTGTTGCTTATGTGGCATCCATAGTTCCTCTTTTACTCAGTGAGACACTGTTCAATCAGCTTGGTTAAAGGTGCACTTATACATTTTTCATTTGTTCTAAAAAATGTTAATACATCTTTAGTCCACCTCGGTATATCGGGGCATCACTAGCATGTTTTTGTAAACTGGTGATTCTATCCCTTCTAACGTGAATTTTACAATGGTTATTGTAATGTTTAAAACATGATTTAGATTAGTCAATATATATATATATATAAATATAGTTCAGTTTAAATAACTGTAGTAATTATAGTATAGTAATTTCTCTGGAAGGCTCCTAACAAACCTGCAGCATCAGGCACTCCCCAGTTTGGTGGTTCTTACAATTTACAAGCTTGAGCTGGGAAAATATCTTTTGGACATATGAACAAATGTACTTATTTAATGTTTTCTTGAGTGACTGATCTAGTTGTTAGGAGTATATTGGATATTGTTCAAATTGACCAGAGGTCTGTCATCTGAACAAAGTGGATGATCTCTTTTGAATAGTAAAAAGACATGCAAATGAGACGCATTGTACCTGTAAAAATAGATCAAATATACTTTTGGTGTTAGTGCTAGTTTCTTTAACACTTTTAATATTTTCTGTTTCAACATTAAAGTGGTTACAGTAAAAATCATTCTCATCCTTTGCTGGTTAAAAACATGAATACTTCTGAATGTTCCCATTCAGCAGTGACAATGTCCATGTCTTTGCTGCACTGTACATCCCCCTGGAGCAGGTTTTGTAAGTGACGCTCCATTGGGAGATTAAACATGACTAATGGCAGACAGCTGCAGAGCATGCAGTGGCTCAGAGTGGGTGGATGAGAGACACTGTTGTTTTGCCTTGTCAGGCTTTTACATCAGACTAATTTCTTTTTTAGTTATTTATTTTGTTTACGTTTTTTTTTCTTCTTTTTTTTACTAATTGCTATCACTCTGGAAGTAATTTATAAATCAGTTTGTTTTTGTGCTGGTCATGAATGATTGTTTTATTTGATTATTATGAAAAATAACTATTTTAAGTGGAGTTGCAGCATAAAAGCTTGATAGTGCTCTGCATAGTTAATAGGTTTCCCAGCTAAATGGCAAAACAATTGCTTTGTTTTGCTTAAAACTATTTGTTTTCTCCTTACAGACTGTTCGTCATGGTTTCCCTTACCAACCCACTGCTTTGGCCTTTGACCCTGTGCAGAAGATCCTGGCCGTTGGCTCAAGATCAGGCGGCATACGAATGTATCCTTTCATTTATGCTCGTACCCTCCCATGGTTAAATAGAGAAACAGCGGAAAACAATGTTAATTTCTCCCTTTGAAAAATGTAAATATTATCTGTCACAGTAAGCAAAACATTATTTCCTTAATAACTAAATAAAAATTAAGATATGTGTCGACCAATATACTCTTAATTTAACGTGGTGAAATAACAAAAAAAAACAGCTCATATGCCCTTACATGATGATGGTACACTGTGTCTCAAGGCAGTGGTCTTCCTCCCTCCCCCATTCTCCTCATTCTTTCCACCCTGTCGTTTTGTGTTGCTCAGTTGTCATGTTGTGAGCTCAGAACTGTCCATCCAACAGCCCATCCCTTGAGTCACCCACTTACAGGAATGGAAGAGCATGTGTGAGTGCAACTCAGGTAGGACATTACACCCTTTTAAATTCCAAGGCTTCTGAGAGTTCCTTTAGGCAACCTGCAATGGAAGAAAACAATTATTGATTCTTCAGCATGTGGTTATGCATGGGCTGACTGAGCGCTGACAGAAACTAAAAGAGGACATAGAGACAGAAGAAGAAGGTCTAATGTTTTGGGATTTGAAAAAGCCGATAATGGAGCTGAACTGTCAGGGTGAATAGTGATGTTGGTGAACACACAACAACATATGAGTGAAAAATGTGGCTTCATTACACAACATGCTCTATCATGGTAATATATCTATTACTTGTCATTCTCTAACACTTCATGATTTTTCACTTGCTTATACACCTGACTGGGGAGTAAGGCTGTGATTTCAAGCACAAGGAAGGTCTTATGTGACTGAGCATTTGTATTGACATGCTGCACACACCCTTCCTAACTCCCACGTGGCCTGTCACAGACTTTGACTCCTTCTCTCTCTCAATTGCTTGGTCACACATACACGAACTCCTCTTTTGTGCTGTTTCTCATTCTGCCTCACCCACTATCGCCTTCTGCCTGGAGGACCAGTTTTTAAAATGTTCTCTTATATTTATTCAATTCATTCTTTCTCTGTTCTTCACACATTTCCGCAGATCCCTCGCTTTCCTCACAGGACCTTTAACTCTCGCTTATCATTGTTTGTAAATGGCTTTCTTTATTATTATTATTATTTATTTATTTATTTATTTTTTAAAATATTTCTCCACTTCATTTGTAGCCTATTTTGTTCTTTTTAAAACGCTTTAACCTCCAGGGGCTAAGAGTTAAACATTTATTGCCATTATTTATTGACTATGTTGGAACATGTTGTGCATAGGCTCTGCGGGAGGTAACTTTTTCCAGACTGGGGTGTATAGAACGGCCACCTTAACAGTTCCTATGGGCATAAGTAGACAGCATAGCCAGAAGGATGATCAATATTACAACAAACAAACAAACAAAAAAGCCCACACTTGCCCCCATGTGGGCGGTTGTCCTTTCAAGCTTGGTTTCTCTATAAGAAGTTGGTATTTATGGGATCTCCATAGTGTCTTAGTTTTTTTAACTGCTGCATTCCTCTGTTCAGAGATCTCAGATGCTTTTACAGTGATCCCATAGATCCCTTCCAGTCTGAGGGTTGTGAACCCAGTGTTTTGCTTAACACAGCTAAAACCATTGTAATTACTTGTCATGGTCCATGGTCATTTTTTTTAGCTTCTTTATGTTGCTGTTGCTGTCGTAACAGCTTTCCCCATGAGTGTTTTTTTAATAGTTTGAAAAGGTCCTTTTGTGTGGCTATCTCTGTCCAGTATTTAAGCCACATAACTAGAATATTTCATGAATGCCATACCTGGTGCCATCTTCCATGCGTGTTACAATGAGGTGAACCATAAACTAGACTTCCAATAAGCTGACATTGTGGTATTGCAGATGTCCTTTGAACGGAGGGATACATCTCAGTCAGAGCAAGCTTTCAGCTACATCCAAAAATATAACAGCAAGTTTCATGTCCGGTGTTAAAGGAAAGAAATATACTGAGAAGAATTTGGGTTCTTGAATGTCAATGGTAATTATGCAAAACAGCAAATGTCACTGTTGCTTCTTTCTTTCCTTTCTACATATGCATCATTTACAAGTGACATTTTCTCGAACGTTCCGGGTCAGTTTTTGTGTGGCTAAAATTAGATGTTGGTCTTGGACTCCATCCATCAGGTCTTTGTGGTAAAGGGGACAGATTTCATTGTAATATGCTTATAACAACCAGCTGTATATTTGCTTAAAAGACACATGATACTACAAGTAGGAATACCCTGTGATTGGAAAATTGATTGATATGGCCACAGTTACCAAAAGGAAAAAAAAAAACTGTGTAGAAAACCTATTTCCAACAGATTCTTCAAGTATATATTCTGTACAGGGGGCTGATAGGACTGATAGTGTCAAAGCCCTTTAGCCCTGCTGAAGGTTTACTTTACAACAATACAACAACTCGGAGTATCTGTAACAATCCTGGAATGACCCGGACTAAGTTTGGGTCTGAATCCAGTAGATCCTCCCATGAGAGATCTGAAAATGTCGCAGACATGATGCTTTCAGTTCATCCTGATTGAGTTTCTGCTTCAAAGAATGGGTAAATGATCCAAATAAAAAGTTGTCAACTTTCCTGGATCAGAGAAGTCTGGAGGCTGCCAATGCTACTTTGAGTAATTAATGAGGGAAGGATCTGAATAATTATGTTAATAAGATGCTAAATATACTTATGGCAAGTATTTATAAACCCAGAGAGGTTGTAGATGACATTAATGTTTATAGGTGTTGTTTGGGAACTCACTGGCATTGTGGTAGCTACAGCTACCTGGCATCATTGTTCTGTAGCCACATTTGGCTATTCTGCTACTTCAGTTCATCTATGAAAAATCGCCTTGCACATCCAATCGTTATATAACAATGATTCAAAGAAACATAAACAATGTCACTAAGGTACAGGAGCATAACAACTGTTTGCCTCAAACACGTTTTTCCGACAGTAGTATTCAGACTTGCTATCTTTCTGACATATTTAATGTGAATAGCTGAGTAAGTCACAGCAGGACTGGTCCTGCTCTGGTGAATAGTGCATAGCAACAATGTCATCAGGGTTGGTGCAGTGGGTTGGCAAAAAGGCTCTCTGCAGTGGGCTCCTAAGACACTCCTCCCTCTGCCTGGGGCGCGACGACCAACATATGCTGAGATTTAGTTTATTGAGAACAAATAGAATACAGAAGGAGCTTGGCAATTTTGCCTATGTGTGCATTTACATGTTTCTTTGTGTTCCTCTACCTAAACCTGTGTCTGCTTGCTGAGCACACATCTATTTGCTGTCTGCCTTTCCCACCATGTGAGCACGCTTATACGTTTGTCTCCTGTCTGATGGTTTTGTGTGTTGGCACTGGAAAAGTGAATGCAGTTTCAATAAAGGGCTTGAGTAATAGAATTGCCCAGAGTCTGATAGACAGTCACTTCTCATGACAGTCAATAAGATCAGAGAATGGGGGGAAACAAAAATGAGGTAGGTAGAGAGACGAAATAGAAAAAAATGGTAGAGAGGGGGAAGAAACAAAGAGGGTGTCTGGTATTTATGTGACAAAGGTCAATTATCATTAATGAATGTGCCAATTCAGCACCAATAACCACCAAATTCAGTGACAGCCAGACTTTATTGGAGACATCACAGATGCAAGGGAGGAGGGTTGCATTGCATACAATTTAAATTCAGAATGATTTTATGTGTTGCAGAAGGACAACTTCTTATTTAGTCAGTTTAAATGTTTTCATATTATACTTAATGTCTCAATATTATTTTCACCTACATTACAAATTGCAAGCTATTATGTTCTAATTTCCCTGTTAAAACAACTCTTGCTACCATGTATACGCTCAGCTGGTTCATAATCATTTTGAATGTAAAAATAGTTCATGTAGAACCTTTACACAGCTGGTTTTTCCAGAACTTATTGCTATTTTATTTACAGTATTCATTTATATACCATATATATTTTTAAGAAAGTTGCCTCATAATCTGGTAACTGTGTGTAAACAATGATGGATGACTTTATAGGCTGCTATAATTTCTTGGTTCATGACGCTGCTCAGTGTGGTAGGAATTCAGTAAATCAGCTGATTGTTTGTGCTTCAATCATATCAAAACACTGCACAGACTTTACCCCTTTGGAGAAATTGTTGGCAATGCAGTGTAATCAAGCTAAGTTAGCCACCTCTGTTTATTTATTTATCCTAAAATGTGATTATAGTTCTATATTTGATAACAGATCCTCTCAACAGCAGCCACATTGTGCAATGACCAGCACAGAGTAAGTAGTAGGCTTAATTTGACCAGTGGAGTATGAGTTTGGAATGGGAGAAGGTCTCTCTGTGTTTACACACAACTCTGAAGTCTGTTGCTACCATTATACAAAGTGTGCAAAAAAAGTGAGTCAGAAGTGCTCTGGAATGCCAGTTAGACAAACAAAACCATCAAACAGTCTTCCAAGGATTCATCACAAAGCTATGTTGATCTCATTGTGTTTAGCTTTGACTCTGCAGACGGTGGTGACCAGATGCTATGTGAAGTGGATGTTACACACACTGCTGTATTTACTCTTTTTTCTTTGCACTGCTGTTACTACAGAGTTTGTGTCCAAACTCAAGCTAATTATCAACAAATTGCCATGGATATGGTCACACATAAAAACAGCAGGACATGTGTTGAGTCTCGGTAGGTCTCGAGTGGATTACACTTAATAGGATTTGCAGCCGTCTATTTGTAAACTGGAGCAATGGCTCTTTTTAGTGACACTAAAGGTGAGCTAGCAAAAGTGCTGCTTCAATAGTCAGGCGGAAAAGGGATGAGGCAGCAGTATTAAGTGATTCATTAGCACAGACGGTGCTCTATTCCTTGCAGAGTTTGGGATAATAGAATTAATAGCTCTACTCCTGGATAGAGTTAAAAACAAGCTGTGTCTGTTTCTTTTCAGTATGAATACAATATTCATTGAAGTATTTTTCCTTTGGTAAAAAGGACGTCAATAGTACTTCATGGAGATAAATAGTGGCAACATGATTCTCATATTGTACTTTTTCATTTATTTAACGTCTTGGTGTTACAGTATAATGGCACAGCATGATGCTAATTTGTAAAAAAAAAATGTCATAAATGTCTAAAATATTTAAAATATAAAGGTTCACAATTTTGCTTGTGAAAATTGTGACGAGTTTTGTTTTTTATTTTCTTTAATAGTGACACCAATCTGTAAATAATATGGAAATTTACACATTTAACCATTCATCCAAAAAATTAATCCTGGCATCACTGGATGCATAATTGTATTTTTTTAAAGCTGTTTAAATAAAATTAAAAAAAGCAGCTTGATGCAGCAAAAAGTGACATCAAGTAGCTGAACTACCATTTAAAAGGTTAATATTCCTGAAATTCTGTGAATGTTTAGTAGTTTTTAGTATGGCCGCAATGCTTCAAGAATTTTATGCCAACAAAAGCAGAAAAATATTAGTGTTTACATTTTAATGGCAGCTCTTTGGACGTGATTAATCATAAGAATTCTACATTGGAAATTAACACAACTGCAAAGGTAGATTTGTGGCATGTGAGATAGTATGTGATTTGTTGCACTGACTATAAATAACTATAAATATTAATTCATTCAGCACATATACCCAAGACTTATTTTATTTAACTGATCCTGGTCCTTGGCTCTGTAGTCAGAGTTTTGGGTTTCTTGTACTTTTTGGTTTGTTATAATATTTTACTTTGCTTTGTCTCCTCTTGATCAGCTTAACTGATCTGTGCAGATGGTTATGGTTTTTCCCAGCCTTACAGGAGACCTAAACTTGGCTTTGTACTGGCAACTTAGTACAAACCATGAAATAAGATTATGCAATGTTTTTATTTGCTGTAATTGAGTGTTTGATGTTTGCCAGATGTAAATAACACAAAATGCAGTATGGGAAATATACCAAATTAATAATAAATCCATTATCAGTAATAAATATCCCATGCAACCTATAGAAAATGTTTTGCTGCTCCAAGCTCAGTGTTCTGGTGTGTGGTTTAATATCAAAAAAATATGCAAAGTTAGTGGTTGATAGTGCTGCAGCTAAAGAGATTTTGCACAAATCAAATGAAAAGACAGCGCAGGTCAGAAATGTAAACACTGACAGGAGGACGATTTGGGATTATAATTATAAGACAAACAAAAAACTGCTTCCTCACTGCAGCCAACAAATATGGTGCATATGCCAGTGAAGCTACTATGTAGTGAACATGCAATGTCTGCTAATCTTAATAGCTTTGGTAACACAAATTGGCTTTGATGTGTTCATTAGCTACCTACATTTCATGAGCTTTATACCTGGTTTCACTAATAGGTGGACATGCAACAGCTGCAATCCTGGTATATTACCAGCAACAATTACCAGTGAAATAAAAAGCTATTATGTCCAAAAGTAATTATAATGTGCTCAAGCTGTTTCTGCTGTATACTCTCTTTTTCATATAGTATAGAGCAATGGTTTACAACTTGTCTTTCCAGGACCCAAAATCTAAGATTTGAGTCATGTTTTCATTGGAAAAGGAAGAATCTATTTCATACACTTTATAACTAAATATGGCCTAGTTGGCACACTGTATGATGTAGACACTGGCATCTCAGCCACAATTTATGTTAAAGGTCAAGAAGGGAAATAGGGGAAAGGGAAATTATTCTCTCCCTGAGAGGTGTGGAGTAGGTGTGGACAGACTCACAACTCTTGGAATTGATGAAGTTAAGAACCAAAACTGAATTTGGGGTGATGCACAATGAAAACATTGGGCCTGTGACATCCTTATGACATTGTTGAAAAAAATGATAATATGAGATAATTGATAATTGATTTTTAGTTCAACAAAATAATAATAGAACTGTTTCCGTTCAAATGAAAATCATATTTGCAGAAAGTGAGGTATGTATTCTTTTCTAATTGGTATCATGATCTAGTCAATATGTGGTGGGTTTTTTAACACCCACCCCCTTCTTATTATTCTCATTTGTCCACTCTGATGGGGGTGATGAGTCAAGGCATGGAAGGTCAGCTCCCTATTAATAGCATAGCTGAGCACACTTTTAAACCAATACACATTCAGAATCCAATAACTGCTTATTGATAATGTGCAAAAGGTATATGTGGGATAGATTTTAGTTCTGACTGAAAATAGTTATGAGCTTATCAGCTCTAAAATAATTTTTGTTGAAATTCATAACATACATGTGTGTTGTGTGTGTGTGTGTATGAAAGATAATAAAAAATTGACCAACTGACACGCCTCTCTCATGCACGCACACCCACACCACACAACTCATTCATATATGCCCTCAAGGTTACTCACTCTGCCCATAGAACCTGCCGCTTGGTCGGCCACGGCTGTTATATTAGGCCTAATCAGTGGAGGGGAATTGAGATGACTGCTTAATGTTATGTTAATCGATAAAAAAGTATCATTTCAGAGGGTAAGTGCACTTCTTGTGTGTGTCCAGAGGGTGATGCGAAATTTTGTTTCAAAGAAACAAAGATGTATGTTCTCTCCAATTACTGCGGCTGTGGCACATGTAGTAGAGCGGGTTATTTCCTAACCAGCAAGTTAGTGGTTTTAAATCCTGGCTCTGGCGTCCACATGTCAAAGTGTCCTTGAACAAGACACTAAACCCCCAGTTGCTCCCAGTGCTGCGTCACTGGTGTGTGAATGTGTGTGTGTTTGTGTGATCGTATGGGTGAATGTGTCGAATAGTGTTAAAGTGCTTTGAGTGCACTGATGTGTAGAAAAGCACTATACAAGTACAAGACCATTTACCATTACTGCAAAAGGATGTGCAGTGGTGCGCTGACAGTCATCTTTATTTTGTATGGTTATGGTTATGGTGGTTGTATTTGTGTAATCTTGGATTGGGTTGTACTGGTATTTTTGTTGTGCCATGATGTAGGCTTGATGACAATAAATGGTAATTCATTTGAAGTCCACAGTGTTAACCATTCCTGTTTTCTCTCCTGACCGTGGTCTGGAGAGACAGGGGAGATCCTCTCCAGGGCCAAAGTAGCTTTTAGCTTCGGGGCTAACTCTCTTGATTTGACATTTGCCACTTACTGGTAATGATGGTAAGTCACATATTATTTTGTGAAAATTATTATTTTGTGTTCCCTACACAGCTAAAAACTGCTAACATTTACGTATGCTAACTGTACTGTGTCGGGTTACCGCAATCTCAAACAATTGGTCGGATATGTAACAAGCTGCGTTATAGATGAGAACCGTAAGAAAATAACTTCATACTCACGTCAATACAAACTAGCCTCTGCCGCTGTATTGTTTGCCGCCATTATTTTGAAAGTCCAGCATTTCCTTTTCTGCTCCGTCAGCAAGATGGCGTCGGTTCAGTGCGTGAGGTGTCCATCGTTTCACACTAGATTTTTGGCCAGTTTTAGGGCACCATCCGGGTGCTTTCAGTGCACTGACATTTTCCTTAAATGCCAGTGTGAATGCACTACACACCTAAATATAGTGCACAAAGTAGTGTTAGTGTGCTGATTGAGACACAGCCACACTCTCTGTTCCAAAAAACTTTACGGTTCTGCGCCTCCCTCATGCACACACACCCACACTTATTTATACATGCCTAGCCACAAAACCTGCAGCTCAGTCGGCCGCAGCTCTTACAGCTCATCACCTATTTAGTTGCCATTATGGTAGACCGCAGGACATTGCACTATGTTCGTCCAGGGAAGATTCAGAAATAAGTCACACAATTTTAACACATTTGTTACAAAAGCTTCAGTACCGTAACATCTGAAGCATTTGTGCAAATAAAAATTTGAACGGTGGTCATATGGCCTGAGTTTCTATTGCTACGGTTGCAAGCTAGCATTTGAGCCTACGCAATAACTTGAAGGGCTGCAAAATATATAAAAAATTTACCTTTATTGCAATATTAGCCCTTGCAGTATGCGTGTTACAAAGACAGCAACATATCGCAAAACTAAACGTAATTACGAACTATTAGGATCTGATGTGTATTGTTTCAATTACAACTGTACAATTTTGCGCTGGGTATCAATGGCCAATCAAAGTGAATTTTACTGTCCCTAATGCACCACCACTCTCCCTTGTTAAATAGTAAAGCGAGTTTCTACCTTTTCCAATTTTGAAAAGGCAAAAAAGGAAAATAAAGAAGAAGAAAATAATAATAATAATAATCATCATCATATATGTAAATAAAGCAGATGGAATTTATTTTTAAAGTAATGGTGAAAAACTAAACTTTAAAACAACAAAGGGCCAGATTTACTAAAGGTTTGCGTGTAGTAAAACGCGTGCAAACTCGTTGCGCACGCTAAAAAAAG
>JBAMHV010000013.1:18612859-18629539 GCA_037177535.1 Pseudomugil gertrudae
TGTTTTTGTTTCTAGTCTTTAGTTTGGTTTTGTTTTATTTATTTAGAATAAAATTAGTTAAAATGCAGTTCAACCATCCTCCTGTTTTTACACCTGCACCTGGGTCCACACCTCAGCCGCTGCCGTCATCCTGACATATATATATATATATATATATATATATTATATATATAAAATTTACACAGCATTGCAGAAGTCTGCATACTGAGCGCCTCTATGGCTGCATTTATTCTTTAATGCAGATTAGCTCCTCTGTGCTTCGAATATAATATATTTATCAGAAATAATTTATTTATTTGTTTTACTGAGTTTTCATAGCAGGCTAATTTAAAGCAAAAAGGACATGTTCAGTCTGAAGTAATATCAGGTGGTGTCCCCCACCATATCTGAAATAGGCAATGAATGGTCAACTTTGTCATGTGAACGACTAGCTTTAAGAAATGGGGCACTGAAGTAGGACACAGGTGTTGTCTGACATACCTTAGAGCACAGTGTGGATCCACACAGTATGACTGCAGGTTGCTGCTTGTCAGTAGGCTTGTAACATGCTTGATATTTGTGACCATTAACCTAACACCAAGTATTTTAGATTCAGAATCTCTTTTATCAGTTGTATTTTAATTAATATAGACTGGTGTTAACAGCAGTGAAAGGGTTGCTTTTTGCTGTTACACACTTAAAAATACTGAGTTATTTAACAGACCAAAAACATTCAAACTTAAACAGTTTTGCATACCAGTCACACAACTGCATTTTATTACTGTAGCAGCCTCACCCAGCAGGGTAACAATGGCTTAGGAAAGGTTTCAAGACAATTCACCCAGCTTCTAAATTCCCCAGATGACTATCTAAGAGGACTTACACTAATCAATAAGAGATGGGGATTCATTATGTGACAGCTCATTGTTGTACACATGCATATTGTGTAACAGTAGAATGGGAAGCAAATTACAAATAGAAATGAAGAACTTTGTGTTTTTATGTGTTTATACATCAACAATAAAAGATATTCCCTTTTGGTTATCATATAAAGTATCTGCCAGAAATAATCCAAGATCTTGGGCTCTAATGCCCTGCATGTGTTTTATACTACAACACAGCTGAATTAGAAAAATTAGCTATATATATATATATATAGCTATATGTATATATATATATTTATAGCTAATTTTTCTAAAATATATACAGTATATATATATTAAACACTTTAACAATGACAAACATTGTTACTCACTTACTTATGTATAATATAATATTTTGTATGACTGTCATGCATGGAGATTAATATGGTGATTAAACTCACTCTTCCCATTAAGTGATTATTATATAGACATCTTTTTTATATTATTTGCAGTTGTTGGTTTAGTATGTGTTGCCATCATGCCACATGATATATTGTTGGTTTAGTATGTGTTGCCATCATGCCACATGATATATTTTTGGTTTAGTATGTGTTGCCATCATGCCACATGATATATTAAACCTATTGTTCCCTGAATGGTATTGTTACAACCCCAGCTCGACTAGGGGAAAGGGGCAACATTAAATACAAAGAAAATGTTAAATGATATGAATAAGCAAGAGCCAGGACAAAATACCAGAGCCTGGTTTCCCATAGACTTAAACACAGGTCTAACAAAGGTTGTTCACAAAGAACACAAACCAGGACAAAAACAACAGAGCTTGGCTACAAAAGTCAACACAATGAGACTTTAATCACACAGCAACAAACTCCAAAATGACAAGCTGGTCAGAGCACACACAGCTACACTGAATGTTCTGTTTATACTCTTTATAAGTACTTTATAAGTACATTTAAGTACTTTATAAGTACAGGAATGGCAGCTCCAACCAATCACCGACGAGGGATGGCACAGTCCAATTTGCATAAAGAATCCAGCCAATCGTAGAAGTGAGATGGTACAGTCCATTTTGCATAAAGAAGCAGAATCCTTGGTGTTCTGAACAGGCAGGAGCCTGGGCATCGTAACAGGTATCTTTGATGAAGGAATGATATCCATTTTTTTCAGGAACATAAGCATTATATCTGTAAAAATTATAACTTCTTCTCACATCTACTTATATCATATACAGCATTTATGAACGATAAATGCACGTTATCAGCAATGGGTCAGCAGCAAGTGTTACACCCCTGAAAAGGGGAATAATAGAAAAGACACGAACACAGTGTTATTGCTTTCATGTACAATCAAAAATAATTAAAGCAATATTTAAACAATGGCACTTCAAGCATGTTGCTGCTCTCCTTATAGTTTTCATCCCAAAGACCAAAGCAGTCGATCACGGATTGCCCAATAAACATGTGCCTCCCCTCGACAAACCCACATGAAGGAGATGCTCATGACAGATCCTCTCCTTCCCCCAGGTACCACTACATACAAAACCAACTCAGTGTTTATCACACAGCACCACAGCATTCACCCACATCTCATTCACCCACACTTCAACAGCAACCATTCCCATGTCCATTACACGGGCTCATGGTTGTTATCAAGACAGCTTATTCTGTGTGGCCTGGTAAGGGTGTACTCAAAAGGTACTCAAAATGTGAACTGTTTAAGTAAGTTCTACTCAAAAGGAAAAATTATTCTGACTCTGTGATGTTGCCATGGATACGTTGTCACATAAACTGGCCTGATGTACAAGCCCATCTTTTTCAACAAAAAAGGGAACACTTAAAACCATATGTTTAGTGTCAGAGCTACGTTCTCTAACAGACAAAAACAGGAACCCAAGCTGCTATTCCAGCTAATTAAAGGGCTCAGGTTATAACAGTTTGTAGGCTTAACACTGGTTCACATCCCCATGACAACAGACTTGGAGAAGACCATAAAGGATGTGCCAATGAGACAGAACAGCAGACAATCCTATTCTGTTGAAACGTGTGTACCCCAAATGCATATTTTTATAGCCTGAAAATGTTTTAATAAAAAAAATATATAAAAGATGTGTCCATGGCCTGCACAGAAGAGGTGTGGCAAATATCAGCAGTGTCACAAGGTAAAACAGTGTAGCACATTATCTCTCATTAATTCATTCAGTCTATCAGCAAAACAACACAGCCTTGCCAAAGGGTTTTACTGATGCCAGCTGCTTCCCTTGTTAATTTGATTCCTCACCTCATCACATGGGCCTGGAGCAGTCAACCTCTGAGCTGTCCAAGCAGTTTGTCTAGATATCTGCTTGTGAGACAGGAGAACTTTGATTGCTACTTTCCTAGTTTTCCTAGGACAAGCTGAATTAGTTTGTAGAGTTGAAGTGAACAACTGGTAAAGGAACATGCATTTTCCTCCTGATTAAGTTTGTCTCTTTGTAGGTAAAGTGAGGGTTAAAGCATTTAAGAGAATGGATCGTGTCAAGGACAGGCCTCTTAAAGCTTTGAGTGATGATTAATAACACTTATTCTTTAAATGATACAAAACGTGTGGTTAATGTCCTGAAGATGCTCAGACATTGGCATTTCCTAGATCCATGTTTTCTGATGCTGTTGACACAGTTGCATAACAATATGCATGATAGTTATAGGCCATTCCACCGAATGGGGGCCATTTCCATCTCTGGGACATTTTAAGTATAAATGCTCATGAAAGTTAATTGTAAAGTAAATTGTCTTACTTAGATAACTGTCCTGCATGGTGATCTAATCTCAAATGAAAGCTATGTGCTGGAAAGATTAATAAAACCTCCCATGAACATTTCAAACACTGCGTACGTGTCCCTCACTCTATGACATTACACTTTGGAATAAAATAAGATTAATAGAATCTTAAATCCTATTTGAGTTTGTTTTTTTTTTTTTTGTTGTTTTTTTTTACATATGTGAGTATTTTAGTATTCCATCCATCAATGCACATCTTAGTCATGTTCCTGGGTTATCACATAGTCCTGTTACCTGTTATCGCATTGTGCTACCTGAATAATTTGGATTATTCCACAAGTCACGTGCACAACAAGAAGCAGTATTAGTTTGATCTTCTGAAGGTCATGGGAAGACCAAAGCTTAGGTCTCTCATTCATTTTTCTGCATATTTGGTCACAGCTGAAATGTTATCTAAGAGGTCAATCTCAGCAAACTGTCCTGTTACTTAAATTATGCATTAGTTATCAGTTGCTCATTTTAAAAATAGACATATTTGGTAAATCTCTAGATTGTGTTTAGCCCCCTAATGCTATTAGTAAGGATGTCAGAGTTATATTTAATGTTTTTGCCAACTAAAAGCTCAGTCTTGTTACTTTTAGTCCTGATACTAATTTTATAATCTATTTCCATTTGCAAAATGGAAATGGCACCCATTGGGTGAAATTAAACGTATCTACTTTTAAATTCCAATGAAACAGGAATCTAATTCTAAGCAACCCTAAAATTGTGGACAAAGGCATCTGAATTCGAATTACTATGACCTGGATGACTGAGACTCTACAATAACATATTTCTCAGCAAATTTAATTAGGCGGTTGTTATTAGGTCCCTCAAGTGGCTGCATATTTGTGAGCATCAGGCCTCTGGGAAACCACAGTTGATCTGAAGCTTGAGGCCACCCACATAATGCTTGTACCAAATTGCTGATCTTCACCCACGTGTCCTCACCTGCACTGCTAGATCAGTAGGTGGAGGATGTGGGGGAAGTGAATAAATTAAACCATGGTTGCTTAGAAATGTAAACAAAGTTTTTGGCTGATAACATTTAAACACAGAAGTGAATTTTATCATATGGCTTCAGTGGGTACTGATGTAAACTATACCAGATGACAAACTTAAGGCTCCTCCTATGTGATACATTTGATTGGTTAGTAAATACAGTACTTATATATGTGTGGGACTGTGCTAAACACATATGACTTATGTGCATGTATGATGATAATTGTAATGCAATAAGATCATATTTCAGACCTATCCATTACCCTTTTCAAACATTTTCCAGATATCTTTGGTTTCCAACACAACTAACCATGTGATCTTCTAGCATTAACCCAGGCAGTAAAAGTTTATCAGCAATTGTTGGGTTTACATGTCTCCATGACAACCTGTAAAATGATGTAAAATGTGGTGGTCATCTGACAAAAATAATGTATATTTGTTTAAACTATGATAGATTTGAGTCTTGTTGTGTCATGGAAATTCAACTCAACTTAAACATGGAACTGTATCTCACATCTCACAAAATGCCCATGGCTTAAAGTATATTCATAATTTGTTTTGATTATGTAAAACACTTTGAGTTGCTTTTGTATGAAAAGTGCGTTATAAAGTTTGATCAATTTAAGTGGAGACTTAGCTTTGCATCTGACCATATTATCTCCATAAATAGACATTACAGTGACATCTTCGGTGATATGGCAACTCTTTCACAAACCATATTTTCCTCATCCCACTTGTAAGGCACTACTTTACAGAATGGTTTTGAGTCATTGGTAACAGTAAGAATTTACAGATTTAACTATTTTAATTGACGACTGATATGCTTCTAAGTGAACTTTGCAATCTTTCCCACATCATGCATATTACAGAAAAGCCAGTATTGGTGTTTGTCTTTCACTGTGTCTGCCAACTGAAGTAAAATGTGATGTAGGATAAAGCATCAAAATAGCACCAGCATCTTTAACAGATTTCCAGGCATCATGAAATTATAAGTGATACTGAGATCATCTTAGCACCTCTTGAATATTACAGACTATTAACACAATTGTAACAAATCTGCCAACAATTAAAAGCAACACTTAGCTTCCAGGTATGCCTTTTAAAAATTGATTTTTGTATACTTTAATGAAACCATGTTTCTTATATATTAAAGGAGGATGTAGATAAGCGATTGATATTATTTCCCCAGGTTCTCACAGCTCATATTCAGGCTGATAGATGGTTCTTGTAGCTGGATGTAGATTGATATAGATAATAAAAAGGGCAGATCACAAACACACAAAAAAAGAAAATCTCAGGGACAGATAAGAGGACTCTGCAGGGCCAGGATTAAAGATAGAAAACTGTGCAAAAGAAATAAAAATTAAACAAAAACAGAAGAGGCAGGAAAAAGAAAAGAAACAGAGGTGTGGAAATAAAAGCAAAGAAAGAGAATGAATGAATGAAAAAAAGAGAAGATGCATGTCACCGACAACAATGTACTAGTGAGCCAAAGTAAAATGTATACAATGAACAAAGAAATCTGGTTTGAACCTGTCTCACTCGCATACATCACTTGAAAGGCATCTATACAACTGAAGATGAGCTATTTATGTTATTTTAAACTTTTTTTCTTCAAATATTGTGTTGATTATACAAATGTTAAATTAACTATTTCAATGAGTCCAAAAGGTTTTGGAAAATGGTCCCACAGTGGTGTGAAGAATCAGTTTCTCTTTCTGTACTATTTGCTCAATACGTGCAAAAATAAGCAGAGTAGCAATTTCAGCTTTGCAAATAAGATCAAGGGAGGTGGTAAAAGGAATGGGAAAAAGTTGGTAATCTTCTTTTGACGTAGTATTCCTTAGAAGTCCCCATACAATGCAATGCTTTTAACAGTCCCAGAAAATTCTATGGCTCAGTGGTCTCAGTCTTCACAGAACCTTCATGTCATGCTTGATGTCTGAAGTCCAGCAATCATGATCAAAGGCTTCTTTGGGGTTCTCCATGCATATATTCATCCCCAAGAAGGAAATTCTTTTAGTAGAGAACAGACTATATCTTGTGTGAACAATGTACAGAACACTTCTTATTTAATACAAAGCAGGACTCAAGTCTCAACAAACTGTTTATGGTAATTCTGAGTGGGCAAGATGTTGGTTTAGCTTTATGGACTTATGTAGCAATAATTCTATGATTTGTCAACATGTTTGCCATTTGATGCTTTTTGGTGTCAGTAATTCTGTCTTCCGGAGTTCATTTCTCTTTTCTATTATTTTTGTAAACTTATGGACTGCTGAAAACCACTCTAATGTCTTTATAAATATTCAATTTAAAAAAAGTAATGTCTATTCATTCACACTGCAATTTGTTTACAACATAATCTAAGACTGATCTGTAGAAAACATGCTGGACATGTTCCTGATTAAACAACAGAACATCTAAAGGAACTCAATCAGGTCATCAGCCAACCCTTGTACAGTTGGTGGTGCATCAAGTCATTAGTGGACCGAACATAAGGTTCTATAGGTGTTCAGTTAGATTCAGGTCTGGGGAATGGACAGCTCAGTCCATAGCATCACTGCCTTGGTCATGCAGGAACTGTGGAGACATTTCAGCCACATGGCTGATCATTGTTATGCATCAGAAGGAACCCAGGTCCCATTGCATCAACATATAACCTGACAGTAGGTCTGAGGACCTCATCTCGGTAACTAATGGCAATCGGTGTCCCTGACCCACTGCCAAACTGATCATATTGCAGGGTGTTTTTGGCACAACTCTTAGGATTGTTCTCCACTTCCTCACCAGATTCTCCCACATCTGTCACATTTGCTCAATGGGAACCTGCTTTCATCCATGAAGAGTGCAGGGTGCCAATGGCAAATCTGTCAATCCTGCTGTTGTCTGGCAGATGCTAGTTTGACTACAAGGTGTTAGGCTGTAAGCATAAGCCCCACTTGTGAACCATGGGACCTTGAAGCACCGTTATGGAGTCTATTTCTGACAGTTTGAGCCAAAACACGCACATTTGTGGCCTGCAGGTGGTTATTTTGTAGGGCTCTGCCAGTGTTTGCCTCTGTTTCTCTTTGTACAAAAGAGCAGATAGTTGTCCTATTGTTGTTGTCCTCCTCCGGCCTCCTCCCCGTCTCCTGGTATGTCTCCTTGAATGTCCGCTATGCTCTTGACACTGCTGTGAGACACAAAAAACCTTTTTGCAACAGTGCACAATAATGACCACGCAACTTAGATAAGATGAACCTCCTGAGCACCATCTGTAGGTTGCAGAAACTGCCTCATGCTGCCTCTACTGGCGAGGGTACTGACAAATAGCAAATGTGACCAAAAATCAGCCAGAAAGGATGAACACAAGGAAATGATCTTTTGGTATCACCTGCAGGACTGTGCCTTTACAGGCGTTGTCTTGCTAATTGCTTCTGCTATCTTTACTTTATGAGCAGAGTAGTTTATGTTTATGTAAGGACAAAGTTTTGCATTAGGTTCAAAAACTTTCAAGTGAGCTAAAAGTAATGTAAAAGTAATGGTTAGAATCTAATTCATGAGGGAAACCATCTGGATCAGAAATTAAGTATTTTTAGCAAAATTTTTTGTTATTATGCTAATATGAATAAAGAAAATACAATAACCTCCATTATGGTTTATTATTACCCTTTCCCTTACGCCTTGGTTCTAGTTTTCTTTCATGTCCTATAAAAAAGATGTGTGGTTTGTGGTTGTTCAGAACATTTGTAGTTTCTGGGGTGAATGATTCATTCCTCAGTTAAACAGCACTCTAATCTCTTTTGTTATACCGCCTGCAGCTTCATAGATTGTAACATGCAAACAGTGTTACAAGCTCAGTGCTGCATCTATATGTAGCTGTGTACACATTCGCAAGATATATTCTGTTACTTTGTGTGTTTACCAGTGAGAGGATAGCAGGAGAAAGAGAGGTTGTAGGCTCTTTGAAAAGGATACTTGCCTCTGAGTGCAAGCAGGCGATTGGTGTAGGTGTACATGTGCGAACACAAGGGTGAACGCAAAGATGCCTGCAAGGAGAGGAGGAGAGAAAGAGGTTGTTGGCAGCATTGCAGAGTTGGGCTGATTTATCTTCCCACATTGTGACTCACCATTTGTCAACCACACAGTTTACGTTTCAAAGCTGTTACTTAAAGGAACATGGAAAGCGATGGAGCAAAATAGGGGGTAAAAGAATAGAATCGGAGTGAAAGAGGGGGAGGAGTGAGAGGAAGAAAGAGGAGAGAATTACAATGTAAATTTCAGGGATGAGTTTAGGAGGTAGGGCATCAAGGTTTACTTTTAAAAGCCAGAGCAAAATCATACCCCCCAAAAAAACAAAGTCACTGCCAAATTAAAAAAGTGTCACACACTAATATTCAGTAGGACCACCTTTAGCTTTGATAATGGCACATATTTATTGTGGCATTATATCCATTAGCTTCTGCAGTGTCACAAGATTTATTTTCATCCAGTGATGCATTAGTTTCTTGTTGATCTTGTTGATGTTGGGAGAGTCTAACCTCCATGCAAAGCCTTCTCCAGGTCAGTTGAGTTCAAGTCTGAACTCTGAGGAACCGCTTTCACAATCTGATCTCTGCATTGTTTTAAATATGCTTGTGCCATCAGGTAAGATATATTCTATTGATGGAATAACCTAATAATTCAGTTTATTCAGCTGCCCTCATTCATTGGACACAAGTGTCAACTGGACACACCTAGACTTGACAAACTGCAGCAACCCCAGATAATAGATTGTTCCCACAGGCCTGAACAGCAGGCACAAGGCATGATGGGTGCATTGCATTGTCCTCTTTTTTTACCTTGATGTTCCCATTTATGAGACCCTAATGACCATATTTTATTGCTTGAGAGTCCAATGTTTGTACTGTTTATCAAAATCAAGTATCTTCTTTAAGTTAGCATCACTGATCAGTGGTAATCCTACGCTGCTGTTCAGTCCCAATCCTTTCATTTCCTTTTGGATTGTGTGTGTTGAGAGTGTATATTAATAGTGGAGTGGAAGATTTACTTTGTCCTTTTAAATGGTATTTTAGATATAAAGTCATGGATGGCACAGAATTTCTTACAGCTCAACCAGGACAAGATTGAAGTCTTTATTGGCTGTCCTGAAAACGAGAGTGATCATTTCATGCAAACTGCAGAATTTAAACCCATTTCAGTCTATGAGAATCCTGGGTGTTCTTTTGACTTGGAGCTGAATTTTATTCCACACAAAAACAGGATTTAATCATCTTAAAAACATTGCCAGAGTCCACCCATTTATCTCTCTTGCCAGTATGGAGGTGTTGATGCATGCTTTTATTTCTAGTAAATTAGATTATTGTAATGCCCTGCTCTCTGGTTTTCCCAAAAAGTGTATTTTAAAGCTTACACTTACTTCAGAACTTGGAAGCACAAGTTCTGACATGGACCAAAGGGCGGGAACACATTACATCAGTTTTAAAATCAACGCAGCACATAGGTGAGCCGGAGCCGAGAAGGGATATGAAGGAAGGAGGTTGTTAGTAGGTCCGACATATAGTGAACAGTGAGTGGAGCTTATATTGGAGAAGAGGTCATGATGAACAGGTGATTTGAGTGACTAATCAGTATGCTGGAGACTGGCTGCATTGAAACCTGATTGTAGTGGGTGTGTCAATGATGGGGTCTGGTGCGGATGCAACACCCTGTGCATTTCAGGGTTGATTTTAAGGTTTTTTCAGTTGTTTTTAAATATCTTAATCGTCTTTGGCCTTTTTATTTATCTGACGTTCTTATCAGATATCAGCCCTTATGGAATCTGAGGTCCTCTGGCACCGACCTTTTAGCCGTTTCCACAGTGAGAACCAAAACTTATGGTGAGGCCTCATTTCATCACTATGGCCCCATCTATGGAACAGCCTGCCAGAGAGTCTCAGGGCTGAAGAGAGTATAGTTTTTTTTTTAAAAATAGGCTAAAGACCTACAATTTTAGTCTGGCTTTTACATGATATAATCCAGTTTTTAGTCTATTTCAAGATTATTGTTATTGTTATTGTTTTTATGATTATTCTACTTCTTTTAAAGTATTTATTTTATTTAATTTCCCATATTTTATAATTCAGTTATTTTGATATTTAAAATACCACTCAGTTTAGTAGTTTTATTTTACTTTTATTGTCACTAAAGTTGATTTATTCTTAAGATTTGTTATATTTACTTTTAACTTACTTTTATATTATGTTGTTTTCAACTGTTCTTTATTGGTCTTAGTTTTGTTAAAACTTTTTAAACCTTATTATTCCACTGTTTTCCTCATGGAGATCCTCTGCACTGGGGGCTATGCCTACTCAGTCTCAGGGCATGGCCAAACACTCTGAGGGTGGGCTGGCCCCTGGTGTGAGGGGATCTCTAGGATATTGTTTCCTGTCAGTGTGCCAAGCCAGAGGTTCATTTAATTATAAATTTTAATACTTGCTAGTGATAGAGACTGAGGCTGTGCTTATGGATTTGTGCTGTGCAGCATGGGTTTGGGGGTGCGTGTTATCGGGTGTGTGTTATTATTTTGTTTCTCTTATATTTTATGTAATATTGTTGTTAATATCTAAAGCACTTACTTTGCATATAAAATGTGCTATATAAATAAAGTTTGAAAAAAAACGTGTACATTGTGAAATATAAATGCAATACTTAAAAAGAAAAAGACATTTTACACACAAAAGTTGCCACATCCACAAATGCAAGTTAAAACTCCACCATGCAAAACCAAAACCATATATCTACAACACCTAGAAATGCCGGCAGCTTCTTTGATGGCCTGAGCTCATCTCTGATGGACAGATTAAAAGTGAAAAAAAATGCACTGTGGTCTGACGAGTCCACATTTTAAACTGTTTTTGGAAATCATGGATGCCATTCCCTTCCAGCAAAGGAAGTAAAGAAAAGTCTGAATTGTTATCAGTCCAAAGCTCACAAGCCAGCACCTGTGATGGTATCATTCGGTCCTACGAGGCTGCCATCCAATAGGTTTTCCTTATATTCCTGCCTCAGCGCACTTAATCTAATTATACGAATATAGCAGCCTATTAAGTTCTGGACAATGACTCGTTAATTTGAATCAACTGTATTGGAGCAGGGACACATGGGAAACCTGCTGGATTGCAGTCTTGTAGAATCAAACTGAGTACCCCTGGTATGGGGAGTGTACTGGTGCCCATGTCATGTGTAATTTGCATCATTGTCATCATCATCTGTGAAAGCTTCACTAATGCTGAAAAGTAGGTTTTGGAGCAACATAGGCTTGTTCATGCATTATTATTGCTAATTTTTGTTTCTTAGTCTGTTATAAACCTGTTCAGTCTGAGCACCAATCATTCATTTTGCATGTATAATAGAGCATGTCACATATAAACACATTGAATCAATTTTTTCAATATTTTAAATCCAGTGAATTGACTAGTTGGACTGCAGGTACAGAAAACACATTTCACTGTACAATTATGCTATGTATAACTGTGCATGTGACAAATAAACCTCTTTGACTTGACTTGACTTCGGTTCCAGTGGGTCTGGATTCCCTGTATGTAGATAAACTCAATCAAATAACATTCAATTTCACCAAGGTTTACCAGGCCCCTCAAATCTTTGGTTTCCTGTTTCTGTCACTGCCATTTTTTCAATGCAAGTTGATGAAAAATGCACATGGCCTCCACATGGGACTGACTGTACTGACTGCTCACATAGCAGTATAACCTTGTTAGACATAGTTGTTTGAAAACGTATGTGAGTGGGAGGGCTGCAGTGTTTGGGCAACTGCCTTAAGCAATCACAACTGTGTAAGCCAAGTGATACTGTGTCACTATTGGACATGTGTGCAGTAAATAGCTGGCAAAGATTATACATGTAAACTCAGCACATTGACAGCACAAACTTCTTATTGGTATATTGTTATTGGTGTCACTGTTTGTATGTGAAGAAACAAAACATCCTGAATGGAATTTATTTGTCCTGGGAAGGCATAGTTTTGAATTGTAAAGTGATGTTTTGGCGTATAATGTGTTCATGCATCTGTGATAATTGTTAACACTGACACAGTCGTGCCCTCCCATCTGCCTGATTGCATTTCCATTTCCTTCCACCCAGTGTCTGATTCTTAAAAGCCCTTGTTAAGCTCAGCAGAACACTTTGATATCAAACAAAAATACATTACGGAACATTTCTTAAATGATAAGTTCATGCTTGCAGCTTTTAAGGTGTTCAGACTGAAACCTTTCACAACACGATTTCTAACAACTTCTCAATTTGCTTCATGCAAACAGAATGGTTTGGCCTAATAAAGGCGGTAATGTATAAATCCTTGGATGATAAAACTGCTGGCAACAAAGAGAACAGCAATTCGGCCAATGAGCTGGGAGGTGAGAAGATGTGTGGCATTCAAGCCCAGACAGTGACCTGAAGATGAATCAGAGGTGTATTTATGTAAGTCAGGTAAAATCTGTTTTTTACACGAAGCCATTACCAACACAAAGTAATGTAATTACACTAAACAATTACTGCACAGACGACACATATATATTTTCTGTATATTTTCACCATGCATTCCCAGTTTACAACAAAACACTAAACTGCAGACCAAGAAAATCTGGTAGCCTAAGTGTGCTCACACTTCAGGAAGGTATTGGCAGGTTCATTATCACCCAACTTCTAAGATTTATAAACAAAGAATGACACTGTTAATACAGTTGGTACACAGACCCCTGGATAAAAAACAAGAATGAAAAAGAAACTGAACATACAAAGTTAGTTTCTGATCTTTCACTAGCTGAAAAACATAAACAGCAGCAATAGTTGCAGTGAATGTGGAGACGCTGTTGTTTTCCCCCTGAAGCAATATTGCAGTTTGCAGCCCTGACAAGTGTAAGAAGGCTGCTGATTCTACCCAATACTCAGAAGTAAAAACACAAGTTTTGACACCTATAAAGTTATTCTCAATAAGAACTGACATGGGCTTTGCTTACTATTGAACTGATCTCAAGAAAATGGGATCACAAAAGGCACAAGAGATTTATGTGTAATGCATGGAACTAGCATGTTTATGTCATCACTGTTAATGAAAACATTGCAGAAAAGTCTCATTTTAAAGATTCTCACATTTGAAAGAACATAATTATTTCTGTCTGAGTTAGAAACAAACTATTTTCAATGTAAATAAATTTAAATTAAACAACTTCAGAACACAATAAAACTAGAACTACAGCATCTTTACATAAGTTGATTTGATTGCTTCAGTTTATTAATGTATTTGTGAAACTAATATGTTTTTAACAAATCACACTCAGTTATCAACCGGTTTAAATGGCTCTTGAACAGTTAGTTCCAGCCCCCTCGACCCCGTTCAGGGAAAAGCGTTAGAAAATGGATGGATTGAACAGTTAGTGCACTACAAAAACTTTCTGTTAAAATAAAAGAACAAAATGACAGAAATTAGATAAATACTCTTAGAAATAAGGTAAATTATCTGCCAACAGAACAAGAAAAATGAGCTTGCCATGAATTTCTAAATCAAGTAAAAAATGTTAAAAAAACTAAGTAAGAACAATTATCCTACCTTTAAAAAATTGAGCATATGTGTTGAGATGTTCATTATTACTTAGATTTCAGTGTTTGCAGTGTGGCATTTTTGTTAGATATTAAATTATTTTATGATCATTTATTATTGCTGTTAAAGTCCTGGGGAAATACCAAAATAAAACCGGAACCTAAACAAACCAAACTATGACAATTGCACACAGATAATGCATCATGCATGTTTTTCCTATTGTTTACATCCCATCTTTTTGTATATCAGTTGTTAAAATAAGTAACTTATAACCAGGACTGACTTACTTTGCACTTCAAATTGTCTGCATCTCTGCTTCAAAATGAAAAAAAATGATGAGAACTATTTCTTCCTTTCAACAACAGAAAAGTAAAAAAAATGTTCAAATGGTCAAATAAAGCTAAATGATTTGGCTCATCTTGTTTTAAACTGGCATTTTGTCATGTTTAAGAAGTAGACTTTTGTAAACTTGCAGAAACTAATGCTGTCCCTTTGAGCATATATTCATGCTGACAGCAGGGATAGGATTTGGATAGGGAGTAGATAATAATCACATGGGAATTTCACCCTTGACATCGATGTGTCCATTTAGCTGTAAGTGTAGCTGCATCCAGGAATACACTAGTTCTATTTACATAACTGCATATGTTTTTAAAAAGGTGCATTTCAAACTCATTGCCTGTCAACAATAAATATGTTTAACCCATTGTTCTTGAGTTGTCTATGCAGTCAGGGTTGAACAATTTTATGGGCAATTACAAAATAAGTGGACTCCACAGCTCTGTTCATTAAAAAGAGAAAAGTATTTGCATGGTAGTCCTTTTTTTCCCTACCTTTTCTGTAAGGGATATTTACTGCTTATCCCATCAACTGCTTTTCAACACCTGGCTGACTTCCTGTTGAGTGATGCCAACAGGACAACAGCAGAGGAATTGAACTCATCTTGTAGATTAAGCTTTCGCCTAGAGCACACACATTCTGGCACTCACCTGATTCACTTTGACTTTGCCTTTTTGTCAACTCTTTCATGCAAGGAGATGAGTTCATTTTGCATCAGCTGCTCATTAATAATGCCTGTTATTTCCTGTGGACAGCAAACAAGTTGTACTGCTAACTGGTGTAGTGTTTATACAAAGACAGATTGATAGGAAAATAATAGGGGATTCAAGTAATGTTAAGATATGAGTTAAAAATAGTGAATAAAGTTAAAAAAAATTCTATGTTCTGACTGAAACCACTATCAGCTGATCTCACTATTCTGGCTTTTGTGCATTACAACCATCAAGAGTCATGCACAAGCGACATGAGAAACACATGACATGATGATTTAGCTCCTGAAAGCTGATACTCACTATTTCACACCTTCACATATTCGTATGCACTCATCACGTAATATCAGTTCCCATGCAGTGAGGATTATGTTTGTGAATTTGCATTTGAAAATGATAGTAGGTGCAAGAAGCCCCTGAGCTGTATTTTGAGGGGTATTATAAAGATGTATTAATTTGGTTTTGGTTTCAGAAAGAAATGATAAAGCATGTTCCCAAACATTAGGTTTTAAAACCTTCCATAAGCTTAAAATATCCTGCAATTTATGGAAGCTTTTGCATAAACAAATCTGTGTTTTTGATCCATGTAACCTTTCTTCTTTTACCGTTGTCCTATTCTTTTGCCGGACTTCAGGACAGCTAATAATCATCCTTTTAAGAACATTTCAGTTTTCCTTTTGTCTGCTCTCTTCACACTGTTACTTCCCTTTGCTATGTCTTCCACCCTCCATTTTATATTTGACACTGCCTCTACCATTTGTGGCTCTTTCCCAAAATATCCCTGCTACTCACATGTGTCTTTTCTTCCCATTCCCCTTCATTTACCCACATTTATGATGGTCATCATTATCTTACGCTTTTCTGCTCCAACTGTCAACCCAGTTTCACTTTTGTCACTAAATGTCTCTGCTTAAATAGGGATGCATCAAGGCAGGCAAAGAGACAAGCTGGGCCAGGCTATGGGTCGTAATGATGGTGCTTGATTCTATAAAAAGCCTGCAGGCAGCTAAATCGATAGCTCCAGTTGTCAAATTGCACCTTACCCAGAGAGGGAAAGGGAAAGAGGGTCTTGAGTCTCTACTGGTTGTATTCAGTTCAGTCTGTATTTGCTTTGCATGCATGCGTGTGTGTGTTTTATTTCTAGAATATGTGTGGCTAAGCGTGATTCTTGATTGGACGGGTATGTACCTGTGCAAGCATGTAACACAGCAGGATCGTGTATTAGCTGCACTTAATTCTTTGGAGCAGAAAATCTCCCTATGGCTTGCTATTTGAGTATTTGACAAACAGCCTAGCACAGATTTCCTTTTTTTCTTTTACAATTCTGAAATGCACACATGCAGGTGGTAAATAAATACCACGTTATAAGCTTGTTTCACGTATTAATTTATGTA
>JBAMHV010000013.1:18646652-18660628 GCA_037177535.1 Pseudomugil gertrudae
TAAAACACAAAGCTTAAACAAGAAACATAAACAAGAAAACCCAAAACAAAACCCACCCAAATGTCCAACACATGACACTGTGACATTCAGCCAGTTGTAATGACTTACTCCTATTAGCTGTTCAAATTCACAACAGTGGCAACATCGTGTATTAACCTGCATGCATGCTTTAAGAAAATCACTTATTTCTCTTTAACACTGAAACAGTAAAATTTAAAACATGTTGATATTTAGACTTATTTTATATAGTCATTATAACATGATGTGGTTTCCACAAGGTTTATAAAATAAAATATTAATGTATTTTGCTTCCTGATTTCAATTTTTCAATTGATTTAGAGTCTGTTGTTATTGGAAGCCTGACAATAAAGGCCTGAGGCAAATTATTCATCCATCCATTTTTCCATGAATATTATAGATAACAGATTATAAGATGTGTATGTCATGAATACTATCAGGGAAGTTGCTGTATAACAGCAGCAACTATATAATAATGCAACATGTAAAAAGCTAACAAATAAATAATACAGACATATATATCTATATCTATACAATAAATACAATATTTTTTATAAAAAAAAAACATTGAAATTCAAAAGAAATAAACAAAAAAGGCACATTTGTGAAACTGCACTGGGATTAGTTCATCTGCATGTAGGTTTCACCCAACAAGCTTTTGTTATATCTTCTATCTGTTTAGATCACTGCTAACAATCCAACTCAGGACTCCAACTGATAATTAAGTTTCCAGATGAGCTTAATTGAAGGGCAACTACTTCAAACTACTGTTCCAGTTTAAGCAAGTCACAGTTTCCATGCAGTGTGGGTAAAAAAAAACCTAAACAAGATTCCTCTACTGACAAAAGAATGTGTGTGATTGTGAGACTAATTGGGTTTGTTCAAATAAAGGAAAATTATTGAAAATTTTCTTCTGGCAAATGCATCTTATCAGAAGAGGAAATGTCTAAAAGCCACTTATGAGCAGAGGTGTATAAAGTAGAAGTAGAAAGTAGAAGGCCTGCCATGTTTGTAGATCTACCTGTACATCCAGAACACATGTTTTCACTAACAGGCTTGTTTACTTAGCAGATGACATGAGTTCATTAAATTTAGCTGGTTTGGTGACTGGATGGAACAGCTGCCGGACAGGATTTCTACTTTCCAGACCAGGATTTCTATTTTCTACTTTTACTTCATACACATCTGCTTATGAGCAGTGGGCAGGTATCCCTGACCTGGAATCCCAAGAATCTCTCCATGCAGGAAAGAGACTTGCAGAAATCTGCTTTTCAGCCACCCCATACTCACAAAGAGAAACATTTTGTAGCTAGTTCTGAGATACAACGAGACTAACTGTCTAACAGTGTTATTCAACAAGCCTGAAAATTCTGCGAGCGCAGGTTTGAGTGACGTTTTGGGCTGAATTATTATAGTTGGCCTTCTTTGGGTGCCTAACTTCTGCAAAAAATACAAGTGAATCTTTGGTTACAATAGATATAAGAGAGGAAAAACCTGGGGTGTGACCTGTAACATCCACTCATCACAAGCATATTAAAAACCTTTGGAGTATCTTTAAAAGGAAGAGCTATGAGAGTGGGCACCCTTAAAGAGCAACTTTCTGATATTCCTAAATCAGGAACAAGAAGAAACCATCAGGTTAAAGGTTCTGAGGATATCAGAGTCATTCAGTTTTCAAAAAGGGCTGGATCTGTACAATAGTATTTCTTGTTGCTGTTGTTGTATTGTTTTTGTTTTTTAATGTTGGTTTTCAAATTATTATCTTCTGTGTAATCCAAAAAATCCAACAGGTGCATATTCAGGCAGAAACTGCTCTGCATGGTCAGTTGGAACACTGATGCAAGTTATTATTAAAAAATGGTTTCTTTATTGGTAGTTCATGATGAAATCCAGATTATTACACAACCCAATACTGATTTTGACCGTTTAAAGATTATATTAATATATTAATATATTAATAGTTTACATTCATTAATTTGGGTAAACAATCATAAAGCATATACACAGTATTGCATAATAAAGCTACATAATAATAACCAATAAGCCTAAGCATCATTTGGTACTGGCCAGCTTTCCCCTTTTCACCAAACTAGCATAGAGGATGGTTGTCTGCTGCAAGTCACAGAGTAAATCGGGTAATTTATAGAAAAGTAGTTTACTTTTTGAAATGTTTCAACCTTGATGTGAACCAAAATGAGCTCACTGCAGCTGGTTAAGCTATCGTGACTCAAATGTTAACAACCCTTCTGACGTTGGAACTGAAATGTTAAGGTATGCTTTAAGTCTCCTTTCTGCTTTATTCATATTTGTCAGCTGCAGGAAGTTTTTACTGGTTAATTTAACAGGAAGAGAGACTCTTAGAAGGAATTATAGAAATTGAACCTCACTGATCTGGTATCCTCACAAAAGTACAAAATACAAAGTGGTCACTTTGTTGTGTTTAATGCTATACTGTACATGACTAATATTACATACATCACATATTCTGGTGGTTTCTGTGGTCCAGTGTTCTGTTGGCTCTCTTGGATCTGATTTCTACCTGTGCTGTATGCCTTGCTTGCTCCTAATTGCCTTGACTTTCTTTCTATGAGGATATGAAAATAATTCCACCATTGATTGGCTGACAGACTTTCACCCTGCCTGCCTCTCACATTGTCTTTTGTGCCTGACTGATATGTTTTCTTCATTAGCTGCTGCTCAACGTCCTTTCGCCCTCATTCTTCCTGTACATTTTGTGCCATGGCTCTACAGAATAGATGACAGAAAACATTGCAGCAGCGTAGACAAGGCTCATCTAAAAATGATATTTTTTTTAAAAAAAGTTTTGAATCGTGGTACTCAAGAAGAACAAATGTTTTCAGTCCGACGGTACCTGTCAGTGTTAATGTGATAGAATATAATTTTATTTATTATATTGGATTAAGATTATGTTGATGTTTAACCAAGTTAGTGCATTTGTGTTGGACACCAGTTAAAATACAAATTAATGGAAATGAAATTTCAGATCTAATGTTTCTATAAACCAGTCATAATCTATGATGATTGGTCAGCAATGACTTCTGCTAGTCCTCAACAGAAGTAGTGCATCAACAGTGCCATTTTCCAGTGTTTCCTTAGCTTAGGACCTGCCGGTAACTGGACATGTTGTGGGGATTTTACATAATATTATATTGTATTAAAGGTGTTTTAACAACCTAAACAGTTTTGTCTATACTCATCAGTTATGCAATACTTTAAAGGTGGAATACAGCCTGTGAAAGAAGACAAAATAAAGACAACAAAGTTGAAGCAAAAAGCTTTATTTTTCCTCACAGTTATACTAAAACACAAATTTCCATCTTGGGAGTCATGTCTCAATCCTTCTCATCTCCTACAGTATCATAAGATATGTGCTAGTTGTTGAAAACCCAGCACTACAGAAGGATTTTCCTGTTACCATTTACTGCTACAACCGCTTGTGTTTCACTTACGACCACAGCAGGATAAGCAGGTTTCAGCTGTAAAACTACCTGAGCATTGAAAACTGACATGAAAGGCTATTGACCTGTGTGTGTGACAAGTTGGTAATGAGAACTGTGACTTTTCTCCTTACTGAATAATTTCAGTAAGGAGAAAACCCATGTGGGGTTTTAAAGAAATAGCAGCATTTAAGAACAAGTTGTTTTATTAAGTCTAATCATTACATATCATGAGCTCATAGGGATCATCAAAGTTTCCAACACAAGCTTCAGCCTGGTAGCACATGTCTACCATGCCTCTATAGGTATTTCAAATGAACAGTTTTACACGTTTTTCTTCCCTAAAAGGCAGGGCTGTTATCATTATAATAACAATGTAACAAGTAAACTAAAGCAGAATACATTGCTGGTTCATTATAAAGTAATTGACTTTAAAATGACAGCTACGTGCAATATAAAACTTGGTTTATGGTTAAAAATGATAATCATCATCAAGTGAAAATGGGTTGTGGAATAAATGTGCCATTAGAAAGAAATAATGACACACAAAATATTCAGACATGATTATGCAAATGAGCTTAACATACAATGTGACCATGGAAACTGAGGACAAGTGCGCTCCAGTTCCCCTCCCCACAAACGTTTTAGTTGATCTGTCAACTTTACAGAAAAAAGAAAAGCAAAGCACAGCTCAAGTTAATGGGGAATTCATAATTCCATCATTGCAAAATTGGATTTAATCCCCCCTGGAAAGCAGTTATATGACATGATGAACTGAAAAAGAACGCTCTTGGTAAGGTAAAGCTATAGAAAATTAAAGAAAAAATATGTTAGACATTCTTATTTTCTGAACATGCCAAGCAAATGTACAGCCCGTCCCCTATCGCTCACATTTAAAATGGATGAGCTGAATTGTGACCTTTTCTTCATATAGAGAAAGTGCATAAAACAAAATCAGAGGCAGTAGATGGAAAATACTCTAATAATTATTATGTTGATTGAATTCTACTTCCATCTTCATTTGCATCTGTGCAGTGCATGTAGTGGGGTTTATCCACGTCACTTCACTCTTTATGCTCCAGCTGTAAATAATATTTGATTCTTCATTAAAGAAAATTGCATATTAGTAGCAACTTCAGAAAATGATTTTTGGAGTCCTTTTCTGCTTTTGGAGAGAAGTGGATTTGGTAAATGGAAAAAAAAAATCACCAAAATGCAAGTCGATGGGAAGCAGTCCACAGTACATTACAGTCTTTAATCCCATGATTAGGTTTGTAATCTAAAGCTAATTCTCCCTGGGCTCCAGTCTTTATAGTGATGCCCTGTAGCAAAGCCTCATTGGGAATTTAACTATAATTACACTTTTCCTCTGAAGTTGGGCCAAAACCAGATGAAAGCCAGGATTTGATCAAAATGCTTTGTTTTTTTATTTGTTTTTCTTTCACAGTTTCTATTCATGTTGTTATAAGATGTCTGTTGAGAAAAACTAGACTTTTCAGTGTTCTTGTATCTGTTAGGAGTTATCACGGAAATGTTTGCTGATAAGCGTTGCAGGGATTTCTGCATTTTAATGAGAAGACTATGCAGATAAAGAGGTTTGCAGGGATTTTACATTAATCTAATAATACTGTATAAACCCAAAGCAAAATTAGATTTTTTTAATGTTATTGACAAAGTACAATTTCTGTTACAACATATTCATCTAAAAGTAATTCTCTCTCTTTTTAACATAGAGCCATTGTAAAAGAATTTGTTGTGGAAAGTATTAATTCTGAATGCAAAGGCTGAGGTAACCTCTATCTGAACATGTTCAGTTGTGCAGGAGGTGCACAGTGTTTTACTTTATGTTAAACAGCTTGTTTGAAAATTCTCATACAGGAGCGCCTGAACATCTTCCAACATAAAGACAGCTAGCTCTACTCATCTGTTCACATTGTTTGGATGATGCTGCCTCTAAATTTGTAATATTTTGCTGCAAACATCAAACAGAAGATTCTGCTCTTTTCCTCCTTGTAGCCTCAGTGTTGCTTTTTCTGTCAAGTCTTAACCCTAGTCATCCTAAGCCTTGTCCATCCACAGCATACCACATAGTTATAGAGTCATCAAAGTATTTCTAGATGACAGAACTCTGAGTTGTGTGGAGCTGGAGAGAGTGACACAGATGTGAGACTTTGGTTCCCTGTGGTGCAACTGCACTTCTGCCCAGCCTTTTAGTTCCCTCACCCTGCAATCTCATAAACTGTGATCATTCTGTCAGGTAATCAATAATCTAAAGTAGACACATTCACTGTTTTTTTTCTTTTTTGCGGAGCGTCTGATTTAGCAGTTCAGGGGTGTTAATGCATAGAAGAATTCAAGAAATATGACCCTTACACTACTCCAGCTGACCATGGACTGATTGCACCAGGTTTATAGTGCCTGATGTCTGTAGCAGCATAGCCAACTAGATTATAATCAAGGTATCTGATGTAAACGCAAAGATAGCCTAATAGAACAAGAGTATTTTGTGACCAAATGCCCTTAAAAAGATTTCTTTAATTAATTTAATTTTACCTTTAACTTCAATTTGAGTTAGCAGTTTAGCAAGAAAGGCTGTTTGTCTCGTGTCTCATTATACTCTCATACATTGTGTAGTTAAAATATGTCTCATGTTTTTGTTTGTTAGGGGGCACTAGTTACAGCTTGTGCAGATGACACGCTACACTTGTGGAATCTGCGGCAGAGGCGGCCAGCTGTCCTCCATTCACTCAAATTCAACAGAGAGAGGTAAGTGTGGTTTCAGTTCGAACACCCACAATCATATCTGCACACAGAAAAACATTTGCATCCAATGCTCCTGTGAAAAGTCTGTGTGACTGTCACTTGCATCACTGAATTCAGTTAACACAGGTAGTTCCCACTACCCCACCTCTGATTCAGCTTCCTTTCACCTTCCCTGATGAATCCTATAAGCTGTTAGAGTAGAAGATTCCTGTTTATTTAACTATGTTACCCAATAATCTCTGCTTCCCCATTATACTGCTTCTAAAGATAATTCCCTCCGCCATGCTGCTGTGGTACATAAAATGATTTGGCTTTTTCTTACTTTGTTTCAGGCTGTGTAAAACCACTTTCCAGACACAGTTTTATGTCTCAACCCTGAAACCAGATAAAACCAGCTTTAATTGTACCGAAGCAAACCATTATTAGAAAAGCTTAAGGAATTTTGAACAACATATTGCTTATGGCACAGTAGTACCTTTCTGTTTAATGTTAAATAATTTGAATTTTCTCTTCTTTTAGATCCACTTTATATAATTTATAATAAGACAAACAATATCAGTTGCTTTTTCCCCTCACTGTTACACAGCTGAGGCAGTTTTGTCCTCTTACACAGCAGTGAAGTTCTCTCTGTGATATTGATCATGGAGAAGAGATTATTGATGTTGCATTCCTTTCCACCTACACCTTAGGTCTCATTTGGGATGCCCAATGATACTTATATTGTTAAGAGGGAAAAAAGACCACTGTCAAATCCTGACTGATGAGTTACTAGGGCCAAAATATAATGACAGGTATTACAGTTCCTGACAAAGTAGTTGCTCTAGGTTCCCCACTAAAACCCATCCAAATCTGAAGTTCATGAAAAAAATGATCTGTGTTTATGTTGATTATTAGACAACATGGTAAAAAAATAAATAAAAAAAAATAAATAAAACTTCAGTTAACCAACCTTCTAAATTAAATCATGTTGAATACAAAACACAGTCAGAAAAATCTGCCTGCTCTAAACCTTCTTAACAGTATGTCCTCCCATTATCCATTCATCTACTTATGCAGATATACCAAAGTTTCTAAAAAATGCAAATTATAACTCAGCAATAAATATTACTGAAAATGTAATTTTTTATTAAAGATGAAAATGATAAAGTTAGGGATCAAGATTTCACAAGAGAATTGTGTTACATATAAATAGTACTTAACCTCAAAGTCCTTACATTCCTTTAGTGTCATTGCAAGTCTCTTTGCAGCAGTTTTCATCTTGTCTTTTTCATCAAATTAGAGGGGGCATCCAGTTCTTTGCAATTTCACTGTTGTCCCATATTTTCTCCACTTTTGTTGGTGGACTTTGCTGTGTGGTATTTGCTATGCAGTGGAATTGTTCTTTACTCTTCCCCTAAATGATACCTTTTTAACAAAGCAATCCACTGTAAACATTGTGCTTTAACAGGGATATGTAATAAGAAATCTCACAAGAGCAGCAGTACTTTATTTACTGTTAATCAGCATCTTTGTGATGGCAGGTGTGTCTGAAGACTAAATACTGTGATCAAATCAAAAGGTGCTTCAAAAAAGTGTGTACGTATAAACAGGAAAAAAAATGGTGAGACTAATGCATGAACACATGTTGTATTCTCGAGACACCAGAGTCTTTCTCCCTCCTTCATTATAGTCAACCTGTAGAATGATAACATGCAGCTGTGGAGCAATTCTTCCTGCATAACACAGAGGTCTGTCAGGTGAAACTGCACAATATGACGAGCCAGGAATAAGAATATGTTGCAGCCTGCCATGCATTTGCCATGTGTGCTTTTATTCACGCTCATTGTATTCTTATATTCCTTTCAACATGGACTAATTTTCTAAATACTTCATCTCTCAACTCCCCTGAAGCAAAAATAATGTATTTATTTATTTGTTAGCCATACATCACCTCCCCCACAGAAGGGTCCATCACTTACAGCACCTCTTTGTGTTATCCTTGCAGAAACAAATTATTCTTCTTTGATCTTCCCACTGTTAAACTTTGATGAGAAACACTGAATTTTAAATTGTAGTGGTTTTAGGAACTTTCTCACCATTTTTGCTGTTTAGGAATTCCTGTGTGGCCTCTGGCCATGAAGACAAGTGAAATATTCTCTACTTGACAGAAGCTGCACTTTGTCTCAAATTGACACAGATATCTCAATGGCAAGTCAGTGCAGCACACAGTATCATAACATGCATTTACATCTAAACATAAATGCAGTTACATGTATAGGACACAATGAGAATGTTTGATTTTTCATTTGCTTCTTAATGTTTCCCAATAACACTGACTTCTAAAAAGATCCAACCATGTGTCATGTGCAAGGACACTTCATACAAATATCAAGCCTTTGCAGATTTTAATAGAAACTAATCAATGCAGAAGCAGAAGACATAATGTTACTCTTCTGATAAATAGTTGCTTATGTAACAAAATCAAGGTTACAGCATCAGCATCAGCATCATCAATGTACAGAAGCATGTACAAAACCAGGTTAGCAATGTGGTTTCAGTTGGATGAACTATTCATTAATCATATTAATTGAACACTTTATCAGTGTGAAGCTGAAGATGGGATGCAGCTGGCTCTGGAAACCTGCAGCCCCACCTTACTACAGATGCTTGAGTTGCAGCTCATCGATTGAGAATATTTCTCTCTTAAAATTTAACCAAATTTAATATTATTAATTTATTCTTTTTCCACACAGCTTAATCACATTTATGGTTGTGATGGGGCTGGAGCCTGTAGCTACCAGCAAGAGAGGCAGGGTACACCCTAGACAGGTTGTGAGGTCCATCACAGAGCCAACACAGAGAGACAAAGAATCACTTACACTCAATTTAGAGTGGAACCAATTAACCTAACATGTGTTTGAACAGTGGGAGGAACCCAGTGAGAACCTAAACATGTACAGAAAGAACATGCAAACCCCACAAAGAAAGACTACTGTTCACATCTCTCCCAGTCAAGGCTTACACCAGCAACCTTTTTGCTGTGAGGCTGCAATGCTAACCTTCTATGTAGTCGTTATTTATTTATTTATCATAATCTTACTATAAAAAGTCTTTTGGAGCTTTGTGTAAGCACTACATGCACTAGAACCAGTAAAACCCATACTTTATATATTTTTGTACTTACATTTTTTTCTCTTTTATATCATCGCTCATCTGTCAGAGCATGATTCATTGGTGATACCTACACAAACACAGCGATAAATGTTTTCTGCGTTGTCCTTCACTTCAAGGGTTTTGAAAAGCTCTATCTGTTGCTTTCTACCTGTCTCGTGGTGCAAGCAGGTAGGAGGCAGATCCATTCGCTCCAAGTGGAGGTGCAGTGAATCATGCTGCAAGACAAAAGGAGAAAAATGATATTGTGAGTCAGACTCAGAACAGAGCCTTTCAATTTAGCTCCGTGTCTCTGGGTTGAACCTCTGACAATTAGCACCCTCACACCCAGTCAGGATCCCAAAAGAATAATGTATGTAGAACTCCTTTGTGGCAGCTGTCAGCTACCAGCTCGTGCCTGCCACTCTTCCTTGACTGGCATCTTACTGGCAAAAGAAAAAAAATTGAAGGCAGCCCAAAACAAAAAAGCATTTTACCATACATGACACATTGGACAGTTCCTTTCGTGTTCAGCATGGGAAAGGGAATCATTTGAGCTAATGTTGTCATCATTAAACAACATGTCTGTTGTTTAATGATACAGTAAGTCACTGTGGAATTCTTTTCTTAGCGGTCTTGAGTCACTCAGAGCAGATGGAAAGATTGCTAAATCCCCAGATGATGTCACCATTTCAATTAATCTCTACATCTGTTTACTTTATTAATTGCATTTGCTCCTGAGCTGCTCTCGTGGAGGAGAGTCAAATGGCAACTAAACTCAGCCTCCAGTTGCCTTATTGAATAAGTGATTATATCGCTTAATGATGGTGCCTGGTTCAACTGCCTTAAGTCAAAGCTGTATATTACTTCCTCAAATCATCTACCCATCTGGGCCCATCGCTGTATAACTACATATCTTTTCTATTATTGCTTCATCTTTGTTTTAGGAAATGCCTTTCTGGTTAGGATTTACATACTATGTGATCAGCAGATTTACTCAGCAGTTTTTCATATGTCGGTGTAGATGTATTAGGAAAAGATATGTTGGCATTAGCAACAGCTGATCTGTTTGTCAGTTTTACTCAGCTGTCTTTTAGCTAAGAGAGTTTGTTGAAATCTTGATTTTGTCAACAATAACTGGTTTGTGATTGGTTTTCTTATTTTTATTTCATGGATTTTAAAGCTGTGTTCCATGTCTTGATGTCCTCTAGTGCAATGCAGCAAAGCTAAGATTTTGATTTTATTATGTTTACTTTCTAAATCTAATTAACATTTTTAGTCTGAGACTCATCTGTTCACTCTCACTAATACTTACAGGTCCAATAAAAATGGTAGACTTTACTAAAACAGCAAGCTTTGACCTATTTTTTTAAATAAACAAACCCAGTAAAATTGTTCTCTTTACAAGTATTTGTCTGATTGTTTACTGGCCCCAGTTTAACCTTATCCAAGGCATGTCACTGCAACACCAGGAGTTTATCCAGACAACTCACTGTGTTAAATACATTTCTCATTATTCTGTTGAACATTTTCAGTGAATTCAGTTAACGTATTTGTACAAAGGATGTAAAAAGCTAACCATTACTCCACAGTGGCACTAAGCTCATCTCTAACATAGATGCTAAAATTAGATTTTGCCATTACAGTAACCCTTTGGTTGTGTTTTAAGGGGGTGGAATCTGGTACCTATGTTTATGTCACGGACTTTGCAGTTTGCTGCCCTCTCATTTGTTCCTCGTATGACATTTTATTCCCACAACACAACAGATGTCCCCACCAGGGCACTTGCATTTGCATGCTCATTTTTGTTTGTGCAGCATCATGTCAGTGTTACTTTTGGGAGAGTTAACCAAATCCAACAAATAGGCGATCTGACAGAGATTATCAAGAAGATAAAGGATTGTTCACAAGTTTAAAATTGCAGGTCCAAGTTGAGTGAGAAGTCTGACTTCTGCAATGTACAAACATTGATTCTAACACAACAGAATTTTGGACAAGAAGACAAACTATTTAATACAAATTTTGACTATTGGCCACAGGAAATGCATGTTTTACATAACAGAAGACTGCATGATGCTCTGTGGTAAGAATAACAGCATAACCTTCTGCTCCTCCGACAGACTGAATATTGTCATCTCCTCAAGCTTCTAAAATCCTTATTGAGTTGCCTGCTGTCTCATTTGTCTTCTATCTAATAATCCGGCTGCTTGCCGGGTGAGTGGCTGTTGGGCGAGAGCCCAATGATCCCTCCACCCCCTACCTCCATAAGGTAATCAGCATGGGGAAGAGTGACTCACTAGGTGCTGATCTTTATTACATGGTGAAGATGATACAAGCCAGTGTCAGAATAATAATAGATTAAGCTGCCTCTTATAATATGAATATTGTTTTAATGTGTCATTAAAATAAGCAAATTATGCAAAATAGGTCTTTATCAGGATTTATGAGGCCACATGTCATTTTGAAAGAAAACCATAGAATGTAAAAATGCTTTACAGTCCAAAACAAGAATTTAGTAAAGTGGCCTACAGTGGGCAACATTAGGGACTTTTCATGTGTGACTAATGTTTATTGAAAGCCACAGGTTCTCTGTCTTTTCCTTTCTCTCCCTCTAAACATGTCATCCTGCAATGCTTTGAGAATCAGTCACTCCACATGCAAAACAGTTAGTATGTTGATATCCATTTACTAGCATATTGTGTCACACAAAATTAATCTTAGCTGTAACATAATAACCTCAGGCTGGAACACGCTGATATAAAGTGTGGTTTCTTAGCCCATAAATGCTACAAAAATCACTACAGAAATATACATATATATATATATATATATATATATATATATATGTACCATCAAAATAAGTCAGAAAAACCTACTTTTAATCAGAAAGTTACATGGTTGAAGGTGTTGTGTGTAATTACAACATCCACTCCATCCCTCTTTCCCAATTAAGAGGCATGTAAGAGGAAGCATTGAGAATGAGGTCTGCTTTGATGCTTCGATGAGTTATAATTCACTCCTCATCAGTGACTATGCCTGTGTTTTCCTCTGAGCTGATTCAAGGACAAAGAAATACAATCAAAAAGTTCATCCCAAATGATTGTCAAAAACAGCTTATTACACTGCAGAGATATATGCAATGCAGAACGTCGGGTTTGGATCAGCATGAGGACTGCATGTAGGAATGTACTGTTCAGTCAAACTATGGAGGAGCTCATACTTAGCCTTGACACAGCATAAAGCAGACTCCTCTTTGAGACAGCTAATATTCTAACGGTCAGTCTTTCTTTGTTCTCCAGGATCACATTTTGCCACTTGCCCTTCCAGAGTAAATGGCTCTACGTGGGGACAGAGCGCGGAAACACACACATTGTCAACATTGAGTCCTTCGTTTTGTCTGGATATGTCATCATGTGGAACAAGGCCATAGAACTGTGAGTACCAAACACGGCAAACATTATGATTATGAAGAAGACTGATCACTGTTATCCTAATGGCAGTGATGAGTAATAATTAGTGATGATTATGGCAATGCTGCTGGAGGAAATTAAATAGAGATAGATGTTGGTTTAATAAATACAAATTATGAACTGACTTGATCATGATTTATTTATTTTTTGCAATACTGGATAGTATAGAGGGAGAAATAAGTTGTTTCATGACGATGTCCTTATGTTTGAACCAATAAGAATTATGAATTGTCAATGAAAGTGTTAAATTGGTAGTCTTTCTAGTGGTTGCATGTATGATATCATAAAAAAAACTAATTTTATGTGACATTTATAAAGTGTTTGTAAATATATTTCTGAAGACTTTATTTACTTTACTTTCTTTATGCACGTCTGACTGGGGGCTGTGTAGTTGACGTATGCTTTCAGATTGACAACCACCAAGTACACTAAGAGTACTCAGTTGCATGGTATACCCATTTTTCTTGGTTTCACCCACCTACGCTATGCTCCTCTGGTGTTACTCTGACAAGTCCCCCTGCTGCAGTGTCAGTCATAAGTCAGTCTTTTACCAAGCCATCTTGTTGTCTTGTGACAGCCCAAACTATAGTGAGCAGTCTTAACACTGATGTGTTTGTGTGGGAGGCCTGTCTGCCAATCAGTACAAATGTCTCTGAGGCTACAACTTGTTTTTGTAGCACCAGTGTGTAAACATGCAAGAATGTTCCTGTTGAGAGATACTGGTTTAAATCTGTTCCCTGATGATCAAAGACAGATTTGCCTTGTTGCAAAGTGCACAACTTCACCCAAACATTCCACTGGTTAAGTTATAAAGTTAATTTAAACATAAAAGTGTTTTTTATTTGCATTTAGATATTCTACATTTTCTCTATATATACAGTATATAAAACAGGAACTCATATTGGAAACATACAATTAGAGGACGTCTGGTGTGCTGGGGTGTGGGTTGGCCTCCCAGGTGGAGGTCTGGGGGCTCTGGCTCCTCTGCCTGTGGTGGTGGTGGTGGTGGCCGTGGTGTGTGTGTGTGTGTGTGTGTGTGTGTGTGTGTGTGTGTGTGTGTGTATGTGTGTGTGTGTGTGTGTGTGTGTGGGGGGGGGGGGGCGCGGGAGAGAGTGTTTGTGCGGGTGAACGAGAGGGT
>JBAMHV010000013.1:18671819-18683650 GCA_037177535.1 Pseudomugil gertrudae
CCCTCCCACATTAGAGGATCGTGACTTGTAATGGAAAAGCAGTCCAGTACAATATCGTACTGCCCGGGCCGGTAGAGCTTCTTGTACCATTCATTGACTAGCCGAGTCCGCTGTAAAATAAATTTTAGCTCAACATCACTCCGTCATCAGCAATTCAATATTTTTTAACCACAGGTGAAAACCTGAGCATAGATGGTAAATCTCTTTCAAACACAAGAGACAGTTGCAGCCTCTGTAATACATAATATGAATCTACAATGTCCTTGTCAATCGGCTCCACCATTCTCACACCTGTTCCTAAAAAAAGATCTAGAGTCAGGTATGGCCTCAGACTTGGCTGTGTTCTCATTTATTACTATTGTCAACTGGAAATGGCCACGGTGCTTACTGTAAGTCTATGTTTGTTTAAACTAACAGAAACAAATCATCTGTAAAAAAACAAACATAACTACAAACCAATCAAAATGGGAATCCTGTGTTACTTTTGCTTCACACAAAAAATATCAGAAGAACAAATAATACAACATAATGCAGCCTTTCACTTTAAATCTAGTTTTATACTGAGAATGTATTGTATTACAATTGGAGCAATTTATAGTTTTTGCTTATTTCCACATTATGGGTCTTAATGCCTAATTCTGATTTTAGGTTAAAATCATATTTTTTTCTTGGATGGATGCTGGATGGTTGATGGTTGATCATCATTGTGCTACACACACATTTATTACAGTATGAATATAAATGTGAAACTGTTGTGCAATTGGAGCCAACAAAATAGTTGTATTTTTGATCAGTTATTTACATTTAATATTGTCATGTCACGTTTCCTCTACCGCTAAACTGTGATACATGTCTTACTTCAATGACATAAGTCCAATTAAACATGTCATTATTGTTTAGCTTGAGGTTTCTTTAAAAAAATTATACATACATCCAATTATTTAATATTTTTATATTTCACTCTTCAAGTCTTTCTAAAAACAAAAAAACTGCACAAAATACTGAATTTGTTTCTGTTTTTAAAAACCTAACTTGTAAGAGGCTAACAATTTAAGAATGGTTCTTGGGTGTAATTAGTTTCTGGCTACTCTGTTCTGTCATACAAAGGTCACAACCCTTCAGGTTTTTTTAATGTTTGATACAAGTGTGTTGGAGCAGGAACATATTGAATACCTGCAGGGCAGACTTGAGTTTCCCTGGTTTAGAGTGTAAATGTATCCTATATTATTCTGGAAAATGTGGCCTTGTAGACTTTTTAGCAAGACCATCCACAAAGGTATTTCAAGAGTGCTCTGGCAGGCTTTATTAATCTGTCTTTCTGGGGACCGACTTTGTCAACACAATAGCTAAATGGCTAAAAATAGCTAAAATTGTATTAATTGTATGGCTCTGTGCAGTAATTCTATACATATAGGAAGATGAAAAAATGCTTTTTGAAATATTCTACATTTCAGTCTGTATAGAAGTCGTTATATGACTGGAAAGTACATTTATTCTTTCAACTGTATAAATTACTGCTTTGGCTATTGTCAACCTCAGCTGACTTTAGTGCAAATATATTCAGCTGCTACTGTTTCCTCTACAACATGCTGATAAATGTTACACTGTTTAGGAGCAGTGCTTCAGTGCACTATGTTTGTGATTCAAACAGTTGGTGGATGTTTACGTGGGTAGAGAAAAAAAAACCTCTCATTTCTTTGACTCGAAAGATCATGATTTCATCTCGCAATTCTGCTGCACATCAACACAGTTGATAACAGTGTTTTCTACCTGTCTCATCTTTCTTTCTCATCACAGATCGACTAAAACTCACCCAGGACCTGTAGTTCATCTGAGTGACAGCCCGAAGGATGAAGGCAAGGTGAGTAGGCAGATAAAAGAAGCACCCAGCAGTTCACCTTTAACATGAATGCTTTTGTTAAAAGACTCTAAACATGGAGGCTCTTGGCTTCTCCCACTGCCCTGCTGTCAAATCTCTGCAAAACAAACAAACCAAAAAACTTTATATGATCATTTCATGTTTTTCTTTAAGGGTAAAAGCAGTCCCCCTATGAAGAAATCTGATTTTGGCTGCTTGCGCAACCAGTTTTATTCTTTTAGTCACTATCCACAGCACATGACCATACAGAAAGGTTGGAGTGCACCTTTACTTTTCATTATGCAAGCTAAAGAGTACAGATGTGAAGGGCTTACAACTCGATAGATTTTCAAGGTCACGGTCAAACTGCAGGGAGAAGTGAAACGTAGACGTTGCTGTAACAGAGAACTTTCTGTATATTGATTAACTGAATGCATTTTGCTGCCTCTGGATAAAAGCAGATTTGACAAGCTGTCAAAACACAAAAATGAGCCATGAGTTTACAGCTGCTTTTGAAAGCTAGAGTTAAAGGCATATTTACGTTACTTAACCTAATGTGCCTTTTTGTTTCTCAGAACCATCTGGAAAGACTTCATAGGGAACCGATTGGAAAGGAGGAAGCACTTCCAAGAAAACATATTGGATTAAAAGCAAAAACATATTTTCTATAAGCCGTCAGTGCTGGTTCTTTCCTTATATTCATCAGTTTGGCAATTATTTTTGTATTACTAGGATACTTTGATCCACATTTATTATAAATTGGACAAATATGAATCATAAAATGAATTTGTTTTAGTTAGATTACAAATAACTCAGACTGGGGCTGCATGGTGGCACAGTCAGAAGGTTGCCGGTTCAAGCCCCGGCTGGGACAGCGGTCAAACTGGGAATCTTTCTGTGTGGAGTTTGCATGTTCTCTCCGTGTTAGCATGGGTTCTCTCTGGGTTCTCCGGCTTCCTCCCACAGTCCAAAAACATGCACTGATAGGCTGATTGGAGACTCTAAATTGTCCATAGGAGTGTGTGTGTGCGTGCATGGTTGTTTGTCTGTGTGTGATGGACTGGCGACCTGTCCAGGGTGTACCCCGCCTCTCGCCCGTTGTGAGCTGGGATTGGCTCCAGCCCCCCCTGCGACCCTGTTAAGGGAAAAGCGGTAAAAAATGAATGGATGGATAACTCAGACTGAATTTGACAGTTTCTTTCAAAATGTCTTGAAATAACTGTCAGGAAATTTTCTACAAATAAAGATTTATTGAATCGAAAATAAAGAAATACTCACCATTTCTACTTTTACTGATTCTTTTAGGCACTACTCTTGTTTACTGCAACCACAAGGGTACATATTGCACTCTGTGTCACTATCTTTACTCATATGGCATTTTCTTTTTTTCTAAGTAGATTGAAGGACAATCACAAGTGGACGTGCTTAATATAATAATTGGAACCAAAACACAAATAGAAAGGTGTGACAATAGTTAAAAAAGAGGAATAACAATGTAACTGATCACACAGTTCTGGATAAAATGAACTAAGTACCCTAGACCGTCATGGTTTTAATGTGTCTTACAATCATACAGAGTAAACTTTCATATAGCATAAAACTAAAACTTTTTGACTTTTTGGATTTACTTTGAAAGAATAATCTGTGTTGAGAATTAAATCTTCGCTGTCTACATTTCAAATTAACACATTTGTTTTTTTTCCCATTTAAGGTGCTCATTGAAAATTATACCCTGGGTGTATAATTTGACTCGAATGCTTTTGCCTGTAATGAGTTTTCAGATGATGAAGCTTATTGCAGTAAGAAAATTATTCTGGGAGGGCTTTGCCATTTTTTTTAGCATTCTCCCTTTTTTAAAATGACATCAGTAAACTAGTTTGCATTTAGTCCTTTTTCTGTTTTGATCTACTTCCAGTTCCAATCATCTCTGTGTACTTTCAGAACAGCTTCCCTACATTTCATCAGAATCCTGCTACAAATAACTTTGATACTGGTTGCCTACAACATGCACCATACCTTTCATTTCTTCTTTCTCCTCTCCAAAGTTGCTCATAGGGTTTGAGAGCGGGACCATTGTACAGTGGGACCTTCGTGCAAAGAAGGCCGATTTCAGGATCTACTACGATGAGGTGCACTTTATTCCCTTATTAATGAACACAGGAATGGAAAATATACTCAGATGAAACAAGTTTATTTCTGAAATGATGTAAATTAAAGAGGGAGCTCTTTTGTAGCATTTGTTGTGTCTTGGGGTTTTTTTATTTGTTTTTTTTTTTGGGGGGTGTCTCAGGTGAGTCAACTAGAAAGATTTTGGTGCATAGTTAAGTGAAATAAGGATAATGAAATAATGATATGTAGATGAACTTTATTCCACATTGTTCAGCTAAAACACACATGTTCACAAACGTTTTTACTGAAACTATTTATGTAAGAATAAATCATCAGTGTAATATTCTATGATGAGACTTTACTGGATTGGGAAAAATCTGCCCCCACCTTGTTTGTGAAACAAGAGTTTGGTCTGGGATGAATCTGCTACTCTGATACACATCACTAACAAGTGTCAGAAGCTGATTTCAACCTGAAATTATGGGTTGTGACCATTCTGGAGTTTTTCCATAATCCTACCAACCATTAGAATTGATCTGTAGGGATGCATTTTGCTGTTTAAACAGCTCCCCATCACATCTTTTTATCATTTTCTCCCATCTAAATGGCACAATTTAGTCTGTTTGCTTGCCAATAATTTCCACCTCAACAAAGTGGAGTACAATTTTCATGTCTGAGCAGCATCAGCTGGTGTTATTTCCAACAAGGCAACCTCTGTCCAATTACTGCTCTTTGAAGAAAGAGTAATTGCAGGACACAGAAAAACTCACCCCACTGCAGTTGCCCCCTGACAGCTTGCATGGCACTGTCAGCTGGAAGAGGTGAGAACTGCAGCATCTGTTGCCATTCCGCCCAGAGATCAGCAGAGCATAAAAGCAGCCTTTTCCTAATATCTAATTGTCTCAGTTTGTCATTTTACTGTCTTATTATTTGATTCTCAAAGGAAAATTACAGATAGATTTTCTGTATGACAAAAGTAGTAGAGAACTGACATTTCACTATATAATAAAGACCAAACTGCAGAGGATTAGCTTTTCTGTTGTCAGACCTACAGGTGTGATAGAGGTCAGCAAACACATTAACTCCATTATCTCTTATCCCATTCAGTATCACGCCATCTTAACCACATTGCAGACTGTAAAATTACACTGTCTGAAGAATAACTCAGTTTAGTGGAATAATTTGTATAATTTACCATGGGGACATGGCGAGTGTCTGGACTTTTTAACTAATGGCACTTTTATCCAGAGAACCGCATGCTCGTGCATACAAAAGAACACCGAGCTGTCTTAGAGGCATAACAGTTTTGTGTTATCCATTTTCTCTCTTTTTTTAAGAAACCATGGCCTCAAACGCATAAGCCTTAGACATTATCACCTTTTGGCACTTGTCTTCAGCTTCTGCTGCCAGCTCTCATCTCCTACTTCATTAATGAAGCTTTCGGTGCACCAACTTCAGCGTAGCGTAACATTTCTGTCTCACACTTCTTCAGCAGAGGATAAAAACAACATTCCATGACACAAGGGTAGAATTCTGTATTCACCGGTGTAATTAAAGAGCTTTATATTTGTGTTGTTGTTATTAAGTTGTGAATTGCATGATGTGACCTTTTCTGGTAGATATTTTATGTTGTGCACATTCTGTTTTGTGTTTTCTTTTTGCAGACCCAACAAGCTTATATAATAGCTTAGTAATATGTCATGGCAGTAATGGCTGGCTTCACAGACCTTGATCAATTATTTTGTGTTTGTGAAAAAGTAATGGCCACATTTATTTCAGCTGGAAAAAGTATTTCTGCCTTTTAACTCTGCATTGATAAAAGTGTGAAAAAACCTTAAATGAGATGCACCCTAATTCCTGTATATTTCTCGCTGTTTTACTCTGGATGTGCTAATGACTTATGGTTCATCAAGAGCAACTTAAGGTCAATTATCCTTTGATTTATACATTTTGACATTAAAATGCAAACTGCATATTGTCCTCATAACATTGCCCAGAGCACTGCTTTCTGTAAATCTGACATAGATAGTTTGTGAAAGAGCATCTCCTAAGAATTCATAATGAGGTTGCAACTTTAGAACTGGAACCTAAACAGTTTGACAAATATTCAAGTTCTTTTCAGTTGAAAAAGAAAAGTGAAACATAAAACAGATCTGTTTCATACATAAAAAAATAGCTTAATAATAATAATAATAAATTTATAACAGGTCAATATGCATCTGACATGTTTTCTTTGGGAGGATCAAATGCAGATACAAAGCTGTAATCGCATCAATTGACTTCAGCTATATTATGACCAGGGGCGGCTGGTATAAGTGGGCTAACAGGGCTTAGCCCTTCCTGGATGTTTCAGAGAAGATGACAAAATAATACATTAATGAATATTTTTTTTAAAAAACTGTGAAAAGGTTGTTCTAATTCTTGATTAACCAACAATACCTAGAACAAAATTAATAACACAGAGCAAAATGTAAACAAAAAAACACTTAATCGTTTAAAAATGGGCTAATCATTTACAGCCCAAGCAGATCAATACAGTTTCACTTGACGCTGTGTGATTGACAGGTAGTGTGACACGCCCCCTTCATTTGTTTCTTGTTTGGGCTAAATCTGTGCAGCCCCTGTGGGCGACGGATGACTTGATGTGAGCGAAAGAGTTCTGTGGAGCTGAACTTGAAGCAATGACTGTAACAGCAGAAATCCACGCAGGACGCAAGAGGTCTGACTGCGTGTCTGTGGCCGCTCAGTGCTGCAGCATCATGATCGAGCTGTCAAAAGCTCCCTTTGAGAAAGCCTGACACCTAATGTTGTTTGAACTGATAAATCCAGACGTTTTCAAAGTTTAAGGCCAGTTTCCCCCAAAAACAACTGGATGTCGCATGTAAACATTTACCAATGATCTGCAAAGAGAAACTAAAGGGTGAACTGGTCTTATAGGGTGATCTAAATCTTGTATATTGTAATGGGACACTTTTATGTTAAAATTTGGTCAGTTTGGCTCAAACATATATGTTAGCCCTTCTACTCAGTGTGACCACAAGCCGTCACTGATTTTGACAAAGTTGTATTTTGTTAAATATGGCTTATGTTTATCCTTAAATGAATATCTTCTCAGATGCAAGTTTAGTTGTGAGATTTATTTAAAAATACTTTAAAGAAAAATTATACTTTAAGTATCTTTTAAAAAGTTGCAAGTTTTATGTATAGATCAGTCAAAATATTCAGCTCAACGCAAAGTCAAAAGCCCTTTATTAAACGCTTTAGACCAGGGATGGGCATCTCTGGTCCCAGTGTTAGTGTTAGGAATTTCCCTGCTGCAACACACCTGACTGCAGCCATCAAGGACCGGAGCTGCCCATCCCTGCTTTAGTATTATTATTAGTATACTTTGGAATTACTCTAATTATACTAAGCACGGCCTTATATCAAAGAAAGTAGAAAAATTAAAGTCTGCAGATTTTTGTCTGACAATCTTTTGTCAGATCGAGCAGAAGTGTTTGCAAAGGTTTGTTTTTTTATTTGTCTTCAATTGTTTTGTTTGTTTTTTGTTGTTGTTGTTGTTTGTTTTTGCTTTTTAAATCTGTTTGCTTAGCATGGGGTATCCAGGGTACCACGGGTACCTCTGAAATCTGACTGGACACCACAGATGCCACCTGAGGTGATGAACAAGTCACTGAGGACAGAAGTGTCTTTCTAGACATCAATGAACCATCAGTATCAAAGCACCAAGTTGAAGCCAGTTTACTTATTAGTCATTCTCAAAAGTAATGACTTTATACTGCACATTTCTAGAAGAGATGTAGTCCCTATGCAAGTACAGCTACTAATGCTCTATCCATTTATTTTCGGTGATGCTTATGCTGGCAGGAGCCAGTTACTAGGCAAGAGGCAGGGTACACCCTGAACAGTTTATCAGTCAAGCAGGCTCACAACTACTAATATTATTAAAGATTAATAGTCCAGTATTAAACGGTTGGTCCTATTGTAGCACTAGATTAGTGTAAGATTATGTAGAGAAACCAATTTAGTTTTTAACTAATGCATTAAGGGGCTATACATCAACTTAGTTAAGCAGGATTTATGGCAGATGGAAATTATTTATAAAGATAGTCCAAAAGTACCTTGGTGTAGTAAGTTAATGCACAATCTTATTTCTTCTTTTTACATATTTATTGCTTATCATGTACTTTGTACGGTGTCCTTGAGTGCCCAGAAAGGCGCCTCCAAATAAAATGCATTATTATTATTTAGCTAAAGCTACATAGTCAAGGTTAATTTAAACAGAGGGCTAGGAAGGATGCTATAGTTGATCATAAGGTAAGCTATAGTATGAAATGTTGCGAAATGAAGATTGTAGACTTATTATGTATTGGAAATATAGGAATGAAGAGAGAAGGGGATATTTCTGTTTATTTTAAAATGTGAAAGGACACAGAACAGGTTGAGGTAGACCCCAGAACCAGTTACAGCAACCTGACTGCTCCCAATATGGAATTAGCCACACAGGATATGGCCCAGTCCACAACCATCAGACAGTAAGCCAGAACCATTAGGGGAAAGCCATTGTTCTCACTACAATCATGTCAAGCACAACTGTACCCCAAAACAACTAACTTAGCTTTCTGTAGACTTTTTAGACTTGCTTCAAATATTCCTACTATGTGATCTAGATTATGAATGTGAAGATGATTTATTTCTCATGTCTGTCCAACCACAGTTATCACAGCAGTGTGTGTGGGTGCAGCAGATTCACCCCAAAGAACCAGATGTGAACAAGAAATAGTCTCTGGAATTTTTACAAGTCAAAGAACAAAGGAATTCTCCAGACTTTGAATACTTATCTGAGCCCTGAAAACAGACCAGAGGAACACTGTCTTCCCCACCGCAGAAAACATCACCTGGAGATTGAGGCAGAAACCCCTGTTCCTTCTCACAATGTCCCTTCCTTTCACAGGAGACTGACACAAACCAGACCTTCTTTGATGATAACATCAATGTTACAACTTTAAAACAAAGAAACAAAGAAATATGTGTTTATGCTCATGAGAACGTTTTTCATATCAGAACTAACATTTTTTCTTAGAATCTCACTCAGCACATACAGCTCTTTACTTGATCCTCATACCATGGTTACATATGAAAGATTAATTTGGTTAATCCTTCTATAATTGTGTCTTATATTAATGCACATTTATTCTTTCTTGCATTAATTGCTACATGAGTGTGGGTAGAAAAGAGGAACTTAATTTTCCTTTCTTAGTTTATGACCCACCGGTAAAGTCTTGGCTCTATGGGTTCAAACCTGCTCTTAAACGATTTCACCAAACTGTATTGACTTTTTAACTTATGTTAATCGCTTGTCATTGGTGCAGGCCATCCATTCAGTCAGCTGGCATCACGAAGGGAAGCAGTTCATGTGCAGTCACTCCGATGGCAGCCTGACGCTATGGAACCTCAGAAACACCACCAAGCCATTCCAGGTCACATTCCCTCATGGTGAGACACACACACACCTTTTAGATACACCTTAAACCAAAAGCCCATTGTGATGTGACCTCTGTTTGTATATTTCATGGATGTATTGATAATTGGTGGGTTTAAAGGTTTTACACTGTTACAGGGCACGTGGGCAAAACAAGACTCTAAGTTTGCATAGTTCAGTAATGTGGTTAATGCCTGCCCACAGTGCAAGAATGAAAAAGCAGTTGGATCTGTAATACCAGACAATTGTCTGTGAATAAAACATAACAACAAGTAAAGCTCTTTGCAAAATATCAAACTGTTTTGTGGAAATCAAAACCCACAAATGAAACACTTCACCTGAGTGTTTCAAACTTTTATTTGGCCAGTGTACCAACCGATAATGGCATCAAATTATGGAGCTATTGGGGTAATGTGTTCAGCCATCAGCTCAGTTCTTATGCAGTTATCGTTCAAGTTTAATGCCTTCATGTCGAAATGGATGACAAAAGAAATGATCTTGGTAAAATATTCAGTGCTGTTCAGTTGAAAGAATTTCATTTCCTTGTAATTCTGTATGCTATGCAAATATCCTTTAGATTCTTACTTCCTTCAGCTTTATTTATGTAGTGGCAGGGCGCCCTAACCTAGTCAGATTTTTTTCTTCATCACTGTGAGCTGCAAAGTTACAAAACATGAAGGAAGGAACAGCGCCAGTGATGAGAAGAAGAGCAACAGGTAGAAAGACAAACTCAAACCAAAGCAGTTTGTTAAAAGGGAGATAAAGGGACATAAAACCTACTTTTCTTTGGTCTTTAAACACATGTTTTGTGCACTTCTAAGTGTTTAGGAATGCAGAAAATTTTCATTTATTCTCTCCTGATGCTGCGCATATATCTTTATATGTAGAGTTCAAATGCAAAAACAGATAAATCAATTTTTCAAATTTTTTTGTAAATCCATATTTTCTGTGGGGTTATTCATGAAAGAGCCATCCTGCTGATGTGGGTTGCATGTGCATTGTTGCTAAGAACCAAAATGAAAGTCCCAGTTTGAAAATTTTATTTTATAATAATATATATAATATTTTGATAACTTTGAAATCATATTTCAGCAAAAACTGATAAATCCATTCAACACATTTTTGCTAAAACAGATAAATCCTTCAAATTTCAAATCATGTCAATATTTAGGAAAAATAGAACTGTTTCTTTAGAGAAGTGCTTATTCCATCACAGTATTATCACACTGTCCGCATTAGGGCTTGTAATAAACATAGTACTTACATAAATGAGGCCTTGCATACTGGTAGTTTAACTTTGTTTTCATCCATTATAAAGTAACTGACAAAGATTTCTCTGGGTTTTTGTTTGGCAGGATCCCCAACTTTGTCTCTAGGACAACAGTTTCGCATCCTGTTCATACTGTACTTATTTGTTGTGGAATACAGCAATGAAAAGACATGATTCAGTTCATCAGCGGAGATAGAAGCACCCACACACATATTCCGTACATTTTGTGTACACGCAATGTACGGAGTTTTTCCAACTGCGCTATTTTGGCCTTTTTTCTTCACAGACCGGTCAGAATTTTCTGGACAGCATCTCTTTTTACACCCTGTAGGTGAAAGCATCACTCCCTCACTTATTTAATCGAAATTACTCGTGTTTTTTTTTTTTAATCACAAAATCAACACTCGCAAATTACATGAAGCAAACAAACACTAGGACTGCCATGTTTGATGCGTCATCAAATTAGGACGCACTGATTGGCTGTATGGATTTCTCTGATTTCTTCAGAAGAAGGGGCATGGCTTGGTCAGCTTCTGAGGTAAAGGAAAGTACTGAGCTGTGAATAACAAGGGAGGTGTCGTTTTTTTGCGTAAAAAAGATTTAACCATCTGGTAGAGAATGGTGTGAAATTTCATAAGATGCTCTCAGCTCAATTTCGGTGGGAATGGTGTTTATCGATGTTTGCGGCTGAACTCTTCATATTCTTTTAGGTCATATTTTTCAGTTTGTTTAATTTTCTCTATTACATTGCATTATTTGCTGTGGGTCTTCCAAATAAGGTCGTGGATTTCTGGGTAACCAAATTCATAAATCGGATATGTTGGCATTAAAAGTAAACTTACCAATAAAATGTTTCTCTCCCGGAAGATTAGTGTATCGCTGCTATAAAGCTATAAACATGGCGGAACAGGGTAGAGAACTTCCTGTGACCTGGAGGGGGGCGGGGCATGACATGCCTCATTCACATTTAAAGAGACCAAAACGAGCCTCTCTAAAGACAAACCTCAGAAACGAGTTATAAGGTGTGTGTGGAGCGAGAATAACCAGGAATTCAGACCAAAGTTTTGCGGTTCTACTTTATACAGACAACAAATGATCAGAATCAGCAAAAT